>PVKS010015334.1:0-46210 GCA_004027875.1 Aplodontia rufa | reverse complement strand
ACAATATCATTCAGAATTACTCAGAAAAATGGGATGTGCAAGGTGTGGGTGGTACAGGTCTGTGATCCCTTTGACTAAGAAGACTGAGACGTGAGGATTTCAAGTTGGAGGTCAGGCTCAGTAATTTAGTAAGACCCTGTCTCACAATAAAAAATATAAAACGCTAGGGGTGTAGCTCAATGCTGGAGCAGCCATGGGTTCAATCCCCAGTACAGCACAAGGAAAAAGAAAAAAAATTTTGATGTTTAAGTTTCAACTTAGCAGGACACTCGTGTGTTGAAAAGCACAGAAGGCAATTAAGAAATTAAAGAAAACCTAAATAACGAATAGATATAAATCCTGGATTGGAAGTCTCAAGAAAGACAGTAGAGATATCATTTCTTTAAAAATTAATATACACATTTAATGTAATTTCTATTAAAATTCCAGCAACCATTTTTTTATAGATATAGACAAGATTACTCTAAAATTTATTCACAAGTGCAAAGGAAACTAAATAATTTTGACACAGGAGACTAGTGAAAGGAATCACCCTACTGGATTTAAAATCATATCTATAGTAATCCAACTTGTGTGGTATTGGGGAGAGGGTAAAGAAAGACATAAGCATCAATGGATAAGGGCAGGAACCCTGTCATAGACCCATACAAATATGCCTGGTAGATTCCTACAAAGGTGTAAAAGCATTCCACTGGAGACTTTAAACAAATGTGCTGGACCAGCTGAATATTCAAAGGCAGAAAAATGAATCTTGACCTAAGTCTCACACTTGATACAAAATGAACTCGCGATGAACAGTCAATTTATGCACAAAATGTAAAACTATAAAACTTCACACACACAGACACACACTGTAGAAAGCTTTTGTAATCTAAGACCAAAGCTGTTTGACTCTTCATAAAAAGTAAGATCCATCAAAGAAGAATGTTGATGAACTGGATTATCAAAGTTAATTTTTTTATGTAGAAATTAGTGAGTATGTCAATGTGTGAACCAATGAATCCCTTCAGTATGTAAGTGGATGCTGAAAGAATGAAAATTTTTTTAAAAATTGACCATAAAAAAAATTTTATAGAAAAAAGCCAGGTTGACAACATAAAAAAAGACAAGATAGGGACTGAGAGGAAATATTTGAAAACCACATATTCTATGAAGGGTTAATATCTAAAATATATGAATGACTCTTAACATCCAACAATTAAAAAGTATACATATACATATATATGTATATAATCAAACCATTCAAATAGAAACTGGGCAAAAGCCATAACATTGTACCACAGAGGACACACAGATAACAAATTAGCTCATGAAATAGTGCCTAACATCATGAACCAATATGGAAACGTAAATTAAATCCACAATGAGATAATGCTACATACTTATGAAAATGGCAAAAACAAAAAAATCTAAAACAGTGACAACAAAAGTTTCTGGCAAGGATGTTGAGAAACTACATTATCTACAATTGATGAAAATACAAAGTAATATAGCCCTTCAGCAAAGAAGTTTAGAAAATCCTTTAACATGTAAACATGTCAACTATCAAACAATCCAGCAATTGACTCTCTTAGGCACTTATCCGTGAATAATAAAAACTTAAATTCACAAAAAACCTGTGCATGAATGTTTGTAGAACTTTTACTCATGAAAGCCAAAAGCTGGAAATAACCCAGTTGTCCTTCAACAAGTGAATGCTAAAATAATATTTGGTCTATCATTACCGTGGACTTCCACTACAGAGCAAATACAAAGGACAAACTAAAAATACACTTGCAATCTGGATGGATCTCTAGACAATTATGCTGTGTATAATGCCAGTTCCCAAAGTTTTTGTACTGTATGATTCTGTTTACATAAAATTCCTGAAATGACAAAAATCATAGAAACAGACAACAGAGTGGTAGTTGCCATAGTTTTAGAAGGTGAGGAATTTGAGGGGGCAGTAATGGTGGGAGAGTGGCACGGGGTATGGTTTTTAAGAAGTACAAGAATTTAGGTGATTCTGGAAGGGAGAGAAACTTTCTGTATCTTGATATATTGATGTCAATATCCTGGTTGTGATATTGTCTTGGAAGATAGCACTGCCAGAAAAGGACACATGAGAATTTTTCTGCTCTATTTCTTGTAAATGAATGTGATTCTACAATAACCTCAAAATTAAAAAGTTTAATTAAAACAAATCCCTGACATGAACATGTTAGGAAATAATATTCAACAAACCCAGATGAGTGGCAAGAAGGTGGGAGTTGAATGGAATGCGTGAATGAAGAACAGAGAAGTCAGCCCAGTCTTTGAGCATATTTGTAACATGTATTTCTTCATTTGAGTAACAGCTGTAATGGATTTCACATCTTGTGCTTTTCTATGTTTCTGGAAAATGCATGTGGTGACGTCAAAAAAATTACCACTAGAATAAAAAGACTTTGTTCTTTAGAGACCAGATCTTACTTCTTTTTTTTCTTTCTTTTATTTTTTAAAGAGAGAGGGACAGTGAGAGTGACAGAAACAGAGAATCAACTTTATTTAGTTTCTCATGTGGCTTTTGTTTTGTATGTGGTGCTGGGGTTTGAACCCATGTACTCATGCATGCCAGGCAAGCGCCCTAACCGCTGAGCCACCACTCCAGCCCCTAGATCGTACTTCTTATGTACTAAATTTTACATTTTATACTAAGTTAACACATATACTTGTTGCTGAGACCATGGATTAGGAATTCTGGACAACACACAGTGCACATCTCATGAGGTCCCAGGAAAACTGATTTGGTCAGAAACCACAAGCATCTAAATCCCCAGTCCTCACCTCATTATTTGACTTCCCTTAAATCCAGTCTCTTTGACTTCCTGTCACACAGCTTCTCATTACCACGGACTGTGCCATCACTTAGAATACCACAACCCTAGAGCAAAATTATTCCCTCTACTACACTTTCATTTCCACATTTGACCTTATGTAGATGTCTAAATCTTTTATATTAAAAAAAAAAAAGAAACTATGGGAAAAGACATTTTCAAGGTGAAATGTTCCCTTTAAAATTTGACAGACTTTCAATTTAAGTCCATGACAAACCAACCACCTTATACCCATTTACGTTAATTCCCAAAAGTATAACAAATTAATTTTTTTCCAAATTGTACTACCTTTGTCCATTTTTTAAAATTTATTTTTCTTTTTTTCTTGCTAATTTAAGGAGTTCTTTGTATAATGCAGATTTCAGAGAACATCTGTCAATTACATGTGTTCCAAGTATCTTCTGTGACTTACGAATCGAAGGTCTGATCTTTAAAGTACATGAGGTCATCAATCTTACAGGAGTGTTATAATTTGTTTTGAAAATTTCTCTAATTTGAAAATTACTACTATCAAAAATTTTACTTTTTCTTCAAAGACTTAAATATCTGTCTTAAATATTAAAGTCATTTTTTAAATCTGGAATTTATTTGGGGATGCAGGTTGGAGAAAGGATGTACTTTCATTTCTTCATGTTTCTCGGAACACTTCACTCAGGATACCTAGTTTTCATAGTCATGTACAGCACCACTGCTGCCACAGGGGAAATTCATTTCTGCTCACCTGCTCAATTTGATGATCTGTGTGCCAGTAGTATAATATGTAATTTCTGATAGATATATAACATCTTAGTATTTGGATTATCTTAGTAATTTTTGGATCTTTCTCTTTCCATCCACATTTTAGAATCAACTCTTCATTTCCCAATAAGAACATTTAGGATTTTTAACTGGAATTGCTCTGAGCTATACATCAGTATTGGAAAAATTAACATATTTGCAATAGCAAGTCTGTCTTCTTCAATTTCTTGTAATGACACTTAATTCTTTTCCTACATGGTTCTTACACATCTTTTGTTAGATTTATTTTTAACTAACCTACACTTTCTTGTTATTTTTAAGGAGTATAATTTTTATAATAAAATTAAACATTGTGTTTGCTGCTGGCATGTAGACTAGAAAAATTTGTACTTGACAGTAGATTCAATTATCTTGCTCAACTCTTATTTTATAGAGCATCTGTAGATATTTTTGGATTGTGGATAAGGATAATTCTATTATACATAAATAATAAAATGTGTATATTCCTTTTAAATTCCTAAGATTTGCTGCTATTTCTTGCATTTTTGTATAGGCTAAGACATTCCATTACAACTTTGAGTAAATACAGTCTTCTTTCTAAGTTTAAAGGGAAGGTTTCTAACATTTCACCTTGAAAAGTGTCCTTTCCTATAGCTTTCTTTTCAACAAAGACTTTTTAGCTGTTTACTTCCATATGACTAATAACTTTTTTCTAAGTAATGAATAAATGATAAATTTAATTGAACTTTTCTCTGCATCTGTTAAATGATAATCAATCCTCCATTAATCTAGTAATATCAGTGGATTATTATAGACAACATTTTGTATTAAGATTATTCAGAAATTTTTTCTTATAATGTTCTTTATTGATTGTCATTGGATATTATCCCTATTTTATTCCCTGGAAGAGTGTCTAGAAGACTGAAATTACTTTTTCCTTAGAATATTTATAAAATTCATCTGTAAATTAATTGCCAGATTTTTTACCCCTTTCTTAACTTTTATTCAGTAATTAATTTGTTGGTTTTCTAATTCCATATTTTTAAATTTTCTGATTTGAAACATAATCCTATTTTTTTTCCTTTGTTAATTTTCCTTTTTTATATTTGGCATTCATTCTTTTATAAATCTAAGATTAAAATAGATTAACCAACCCAAGATTAAAATAGATCGACCAACCTTTCCACACTTCAACTCAGATATACAAGAGGACTGTACTAATTTAATTTCAACAACCATTTTCTCAACTGAACTTATATGATTCTACTCAAAATCACACTTTAATGACTGTCATTATTATCACCAAATACAGAAAATACTTTAATATTATCTTTGATGTTCACTAGCTTCTTTGTTCACAATTACATTCCTTTTATGAATCTGAGTCATTCAAGATTTTTTCTTTCAGATTACATAAAGAACCAATCAAATAAAAATTAATAGCCATGTGAAGTCTAATAGAGGACGGAGAAGGGGAGAGGGAAGGAAGAATGGCAGGGAAAAGGGGGTGAATCAGGAACAGAAATTGATAGCCATGCATGTATGATTTCTTGGGATGAACTTAACTGTGCACAATCATAAAGCTCTAATTAATTAAAAAAAGGTTTTATTTTCTTTTTTTTCTTCCCACAAAAGGTTTTATTTTCTTCAAGAAAATTTCTCTTTAGGAATTTTTTTATAATAGTGTTGTTGTTGGCAAATGATTTAACTGAAAATATCATAACTAGCCACCCTCACTTTTTAAACATTTCAGTGGTATAGAATACCAGATTCTAAGTTTTGTTTTCTGAAACTATTTTGTTTAGTTCCTATTGTTGGAAGATTTGATACTTTTATAATACTAAATTTGCAGTGACTTTTCTTAAAACACTTTGAAGATGGTTCCAACGTCTTCTGGTTCTTATTACTGCTGACAGCAATATAAATTATTTATATTTAGCAGTACATTATTTATTCTGCTTAATATATATTGCTTCATCCTAGCCTGGATTTATGTTTCCTAACATAGCTAATAGCTCCTCAACATTGTGTACCTTCCATTTCTTCTGTCCGGAGACAGAGAATATCTATTTCTGCCTTCTATATCTTAACCTTCTGTGTCTTAACCTTAATTGCATATTTTACATTTTCATTCTAGTTCACTGATTTTTTTTCTTTAAGCATGCCTAATTTACAATTTAATATATTTTATAGTTTTTATTATGTTGTTTTTTATGTGGAAAACTCATGTCTTCTCTCTTACTCTTTTGTCTTTGTTAGGTTCCAGTTGTCTCCTCATTTTGATAACAAATTTTATTTCTCTAACTATTTCTTATGTCATTATAACATATCTTTTTATTCGAATTCCTGAAATCCTAAGCTTATTTGTTTATGAATTTCCTTATTGCTCATTCTCACTTTCGCCTGGTTTGTTCCCTTGTTTCGCACCCTTTGATTGGTTTGATGGGCCCTAATCCTAGGCAAATTTAACCCCTAAACAGAATGTGTTTCTCCATGTCCATCTGTGGTAGCTTCTCTGTGAGTCCTCTGGGGACCACACTAGCTCCCTGCCTTTCTGAGGTCTCAGACTATTCATATCCAGCACCTTGTGAGACTCCAAATCTCCCTGTCTATGCTGCAGTCATGACAGGGTGGTGGCCTACTTACGACACCATCAGTTTTGTCCATGCATGCTTCTCAGCACTCTGATTTCAGATCGGCCCACAATCTTTTTAAAAATTTCTTTTTGGTTGAAATAACTCCAATTAACTTTCTGCTTCCTAGTTATGCGGCATAACTTGTATCTTTAAAACACCAGAAGTCCCATCTAATTAACTCTAACTTATGCAGTGTGGGTTCTTGCTAACTGCTTGAATAACCTGCGCCTCACAAAGAATTTTGCCCATTTGTATCTACTTGAACTCTCATCCCCACCACAAGCTGTCCACAGACACCTTCCTGAACACTTCTTTGAGCTTGCACATCATGACTTGAGACCTGCACACTTCTACAACCACTTCCTCTTGTACAGGATTTGACACTTCCTCCTTCATTCATCATGAGATGGAATTTCTCAGGACTCACTTCTCCAGTCTCTTTCTGCCAGTTCTTTAAACATTACTCACATGCAGTGATTCGCACTCTGACACTCCAGCCTAGACCTCTGTTTTAAATACAGTTTTATATTCCCTGCTGCCAATTCAGCATCTTGAGAACTGATTTACACTAAACATGTCTAAAAGTAAATACTTGATTTTGCCCCAAATTCCATGAAAAGAAACTTGCGGATCTGAGGACCTCAAGTCACCCCCTCATCTCCAAGGCATCGGTGGCATCTACTGCTCTTTGATCAAAATCTCAAGTCTTATTTTGTTCTGCATAATCTTTCTTTTACCCGTATTCCCAGACTTATCCTGAGCCACTTTCTCCTTTGCTTGCTAAATTACAGAAAAACTATTCTTTTCCCAGTACTTTGAAACACACTCTATTCTTTTCTTCTCAAAGATGTCCCTCTTCTTTGCTGCCCTCTGTGATGTGATTCCTCATATGATCACTTGACTAAGACCTGTTCATCCCTTTGCAAACCTGTTAGATTTTACTGCGCTCAAGTCTCTGCTTAAATACTACATCCTTACAGAGTCACCTCAACTGCTTTCTCTAAATGACATCACCTGATGCATTTTTTCTGGCCCCTTATCTTAATTGACTTCTTTACCACACTATGGCATATTTAAATTGCTTCAGGGATTAGAAGAGGAAGAAAAAATGCTCTTCACAATCTTAGCGCTAAAATGGCTCCACCTGTCATAACTTTTCTTGAATTCACCCCCTGTTCCCACTGTTGCGATCCAAGTTTAGGTCTCAGAATTTTTAACTTGACTGTAGCCATAGCTCCAGTGGTTTCTCCACTGGAACATACCCCCTTCACTTTGGGTTGATAATGTTCTAAAAAAAGAAAGATCTGATAGAGACTTTCAATAGTTACATAGCATGAAGTCAAGACCTGTATCAGGTCTAACTCAACCAATCATTCGTACTGCTTCCTTCCATGTGGCCCTGGACAACCTGATACCACACTCAGGGCTCTGTTCTGTAAAACACTTGCTTATTTTCATTCATGCACATTGTTCATCATATTTTCTGGGCTTTGGATATTTGATAGATTTATGAAATACTTCTGTCAGATGATTTACTCTAATTACAATAAATTAAATGACATATTCTAGTAGTATTAGATTAGATAAAATGGTATTCTTTGATAGTAATTTCAACAGGGGCTCCTTATACTATATTAGAGAATAGAAGAAACCTCCTTAGGGAAGAACCGGGACTCATATTTAAATGTGAAGGACAAACAGGAGCTAGACAACAGAAAGGATGTGAAAATGGGGCAAAAAGAAGACTAGTCATTGTGACATCTGCATATTATATTTTGTTTGATTAATATTTGTTCATTTAACCTCTCTTCCATTTTTTAAAGATATTAATATAAAAACCTTTTGGTTCATGGGATTTTAGTTGAAAATTAATTCAAAAAAATAGTTTGGGACATTCTGCAGAGCAGCTTTTGGTATTTAATCTTAGATAGAAATGGCCTTTCCAGATGTGGCTTCCTCAATTTTATAGCAGCTCAATTTACTATAGCTAGACTATGGAACCAACCCAGAAGCCCCTCACTTGACGAATGGATAAAAAAACTTTGGTACATATATACAATGGAATACTATGCCATTAGAGAAGACGGTATTATAGCTTTTGAAACCAAATGGATGGAGATGGAAAGAATTATGCTAAGTGAAGTATCCCAATCTCAGAGACTCAAGGGCCAAATGTTTTCTCTCACTTGTGGAAGCTAGAATACATCTGGAAACAGTTAGATGGCTAAGCTTATAGTAACATCATGTTGTATGAATTTTTACACAAGCAGGGTTATCCTTGCCTAGGATACCTGGAGGTGTAGGGTGGAGGACAGGGTGGGGGGAGGGATTAGGAAGGATATCTAGGAGACTGGAGGGTGGGAATATGGGTGAACCACCTCAGAAGGAGATCTCTGACCTCCACGAGATATCCATTTAACTCAGGGGTTCTTCTGGGGGAAACATAGAAACATGGGGAAGCCAAGTAGGGCATCCATGACATGGCATTAGCCTTGGATAACTACGGAAATACACATTTGTTCTTGATTGTTTGATAATGATTCCCCCCTCAATTGTAACTCCATATTCATCTAATAAAAAAAAGAAAAAGAAATGACCTTTCCAGAGTCATTTCGTATCCCTTAATCTTTCCGTAATTGTATTTCAAAGCCTCCCACTCATTTTAGTTGGTATTTGCATACTGTTCTAATGATAACTTCTCCTTTTATAAAATCTCAATTTCATTTTAAAATGAGCATTTAATATGTCTAATATAAAATGGAAAAATAATTGCTAACAGTACATAGTAGTAGGTCAATGCAGTCTTTCATTTATGCTTGTGAACAATTTGGCATCACTCACACTTCTCCCCGTGCTTACAGTGCTGCATAAAGCTGAGCTTTGCTTCTACTTATCATATCTTCTTATCTAAATGTGGGTTACCTCTGAATCTGGATCTACTACATCAAAACAAATTTTGCAAAATTTATAGAGAAAATTAGCAAATTATATCAAAATGGGAAAAGTGCAAAAAACAAATTAGTTTATGTATATAAACTGTATTTGTAATTGTCTACTTCATATATATATATACGTATATTATATATGCATATACATACAAATTTGTCATAACTAAGCTCCATTATTTCAACATAAGCCAGGAACTAAAAAGAAATTTCTATAGTATTTACTAACAACCATTTTTTGATTTTTTACCCTGAGATTATCTTTCAACATTTAAACTTGGGTTTTCCTTTACATCTCAGTTATCAATAAATTATGGACTAAGGGCACAATCTTATTTTGGAATATGTACTATTTAAGATAAGCCCAAATACAGTTCTACTTGGAGAGTCTGAAAGAGAGAATCGACACTACACTTTCCAAAATGCTGAGCATAAATTATACATTAATGTAAAAGCTAGATTCAGCCTATCAGACATGAGAAAATGCATCCGTTCGTGGCAGTCTATGTGGTTAGGATGAACTAATTAATTGTAGAAATTGTAAGACAACATGAAACGACTTTTAAAGAAAACATGATTGTAATTAATCTTAATAAAAATAATTTAAAGAGAAAAGGACAATGAGAGAGAGAGAAGTGAGATGAGAGAATCAATTTTTATTGAGTTTTTCACATGGCTTTCATTGCTCTGATATTTAGTTGTGTACGTGGGTGCTGGGGTTTGAACCCGTGTATTTGTTCTTGTTGGGCAAGCGCTGTAACTGAGCCACCGCTCCAGCCCCCAAATAAAATTTTAATGTATAAAAAAAGTTATATGGGCTGGAGCAGTGGCTTGGCAGTTACAGTGCTTGCTTTATATGCACAAGTACACGGGTTCAAACCCCAGCACCCACATACAAAGCTAAGTGACAGAGCAACGAAAGCCATGTGAAAAAAAATCAATAAAAATTGATTCTCTCTCTCTTTCTCACTCTCTCAATCTTTCACTGTCCTTAAAAAAAAAGTTATATAAAGGATTCATTGGAAGAAAAGTTTTAAATGATCAATTTCTTAGATCCTAAAAAATATATTAAAATCTAAGTAACGAGATCCCTGGTGGGTATGTCAAAAACACAAGAAGAGGGGATCTCTCCAGGATGTGAAAATGAATCTCAGCACTTACTACCTTTGGGCTTCACAGTCAGCTGCACAGACGCCTTTTTCACCCCCAGTGGACTGACTGCTTGGCACTCATATTGGCCTTCATCGTGCTGAGCTGCATGGTCAATTCTCAAAGTGCCAGAGGAAAGAACTGTGTGCCGGCCTTCCAGAGGGAGCTGCCTTCCTGCAAAGAGGAAAAGAAAGTGCTTTATATTACTTTCACATGGCCCAAGGAGCTAAAAGTCAGCCTGCATGATTGCCCTGGTAAAGGCTGAGATCCTGCTTTCCGGAAATCCTTGGTGTCAGCCTGTACTGTGACAGCTCCTTCCTGCATCACCTTCTCAGAAATATGGCATCAGGCTTGTCCTCCCCTCCCCAACCTCTGTCACTGTATAGCAAGGATTTATTGCCTCCTACTAGGAAAACAATTTGGCCTCCTAATGAATTCCCCCACCTGTATGCTTGCCTCTTCAGTTTTACCACAATTAGAATGCAAATTTCAAAACTAATCTGATTAGTAATACAATTTTCAAAAGCCTCTCTAATATTTCCTCATCACATGTATACAATATTGGGAATATAGAAGCATTATGGGGAAAAAATTAAAAGTGCTGAGGCAGGGGCTGGAGTGGTGGCTCGGCAGTTAACTGCACTTGCTCAGCATGGCCAAGTGCACTGGTTCAAACCCCAGCACCCACGTACATAGCTAAGTGTCAGAGCAACGAAATCCATGTGAAAAACTCAATAAAAACTGATATTTTTCTCTCTCTCTCTTTCACTCTCTCACTGTCCTCCTTTCTTAAAAAAAAAAAAAAAAAAAAAAAAAGAAGTGCTCAGGCAGCATACCAAACAGGGTGCTTTTGTGACACTCCTGCCAATGATCTTCAGAGCCATAACCTATGTCCCATCATACTTCTTACCTGTGAGTTTCCACTGAGCCTGTGAATCCTTCTCAATACTTTATTCCTGTGGTCACTATCAATTAAATGGAGTTATCATTCCTCAACTATTTCAGTGAAAACTTGTATCTAACTGAATATTTCATTGTGTTTGGAAAAAGTATTAGCTAACTTTATTGATTGTGCACACAGCTTGCCAGCTACTTCTTCCAAATGTCTAAACCTATAGCATATTCAAATCAATCCCTATAACTTCCTGATGATGTAGGATATGTCATCACCTCCAGCACAGAGATGAGAGGACCCTAGGAAACAAGGTTAACTTACTTGCCCAAACTCATGCAACTAGTAAGTGAAGGAGACATAAATCTAGGCTTTGGGGCTTCCAGGTCCTCCTTATAAGCGCTGGATTCTACTTCCCCAAGTCCCTAAAGACTAGAGCTAACATTTTAATCCAAATATTTGAAAGTACAGACATTTTGAATTAACCTAGTGAAGTAGAAGATCTTCCCAAAAATATGTAATGAGGGGAAACTCTGAAAATACAATAATAATTGTAAGGCTTCTCTGCAAGCTGCTGGCTGGGGGTGTGGCTTCAGCTAGCCCACCAGGTCATGGCATCATGGCCCCTGGCTGGGGACATGGCTTCAGTCAAGACATGAGGCCATGCCAGCTGGCTAAGGGGCAGGACACAGGGCAGCTTGCCTGTGAAAACAACAGCCAATCAAGATGCTGGCTCCAATGGATTGACAGATTCACCAGCCAATCCCTGAAAGGCCAACCCCATCAACTCCTCTCATTGAACCAATAAAACCAGATGCCTGGTGAAGGTCCAGCACCATTTTCCCTGCCAGCCATTCTCCCTGCTGTGGTTTCCCCTGCCAGCCCTCACTTTCCATGTCTGCCCTCATTATGGCAGCGCAGGTGAGTTTGACCAGGGAGCTGCAAATCCCAATAAATACCTATGCCTGAATTTACACCTGTGCCATTCTTCTTTTTTCTTATTTTTACAATAATAATAATAATAATAATAATAATAACAAACAACTTCCTCCCTTACAGGAAGCTTTTTCCAAGATACTCCACTACACATTCTAGGTTTCACCTGGTTAAGGGCTAAGGAATTTTTTGTTGGCTTTTCTGGCCTGAGCTCCAAGCCCTGACAGAGTGAGAGCCTATAAGGACACCTTTTAACTCTTGTCTTTCTCACTCTTTCCTGGGGAGCCATATGTAGATATAGCTGTCTTGCAGATATATGTGCTCTTCGTCTTTGTACTCTCCATATATAATCAATTAAAACCTCCTGAAGGTATAAATTGCTCAGGCTCCTGCTCCATCACATCCAGGAGAGCAGCATTAAGCCCCTGGCCATGCTGCAGCATTTATTAAATGTGTTTTCCCCTGTATCTGAGCCTCCTTTGTCCCATTTCACTAGCCCCTTAACTAATGTGGAAGTTTAGATTACCAAGCCCAAAAAAGTCTCTGTGAAGCCCTTATTGTACAATTGTCAATCTTGTTGTATATTGTCCTCAAGTTCACTAGGAGTGACCAGCCCCTCTGGATGAGAGGGTGGACCCTGCCTGCCAGGCCCTGCACCCCAACTACACACATTTCAAGGACAACAGTTCTCTTCTGAGTGCCTCACTTATGTTTAATATGTTGGAGCTTCATTTAGAATTTCATTTCATTTCTGATTTATTTTATACTAAAAGGATTTTTGAATTTGACTTGAAGACCAGTTTAAAAGAAGCTTCTTACATTTGCAGACTAGCTTTTGGTATTTTTAAAACTGTTTAGAACCACTAAACTTTCAATAATTTTAATTTTAACATCTGGAATCTGAGTCCCAGAGTAAGGATGATCTCAGGAAGGCCATACACAAAATTAAAACATCACAAAATTTATAATGATGTTGTAAAGTGTGGCATTTGCAGGTCCACAATATACCTGTGATTATTAAGTTAAACTATTTTTTTACTCTCCAAAAAGAGAAAGTGCTTATTCCTTTCCACAGTCACTCATGGAAGTGTTAATACCTGCTTTGGTCCAGACGATCACTGGTGGTGGGCGGCCTTCAGCTTCACAAAGAAGTTCTACAGCATGTTCTTCCAACACCACCTGGTTCTTGGGGCTTCTTGTAAATTGTGGTGGAGCTAGAGACAAGGAAAGAGTACACTGAAATAAAAAAGCATTCTAAGACACTTTAATTCCAACTTGGTAAGGAAGGAAATATGCTTACATCTTCAAATATGTTCTATAATTACAATTTGTTTCTTGAGATAGCAATTTGAGGATATAGAAAAAAAGAGATAGATTGAACCTCACTCAGAAGAAAAGTGCCCTTGAGCCCAGCATTTGGAATACAGGAAACACCTACCAACCTTCAAAATGCAAAACAAGCATTCTTTTTTTTTTTTAACTCTATTATTTTAGTTCATTATTTGCATGAGAGCAGTTTTTTTTGTGCAATATAATCTACTGAACACTCCAAAATTAGTGTGTGAGAGGTTCAGAGAGAATTGCCATTTTATCTTATTTATTAACAAATTTAATGTAAGACAAATTTTTTTCTCATGCTTTGAATTGCTTTCTTTTTTTTTTTTATTAAGGAGTTGAGTTACCGTACAATCATTAATGCATATAAAGTAGCAATATGATATTCATTTGTTCTTAAACCAGAATTACCACATCACGGACACCCCAGTCTCTTGATCTATCTATATTTTGCCCCTACAAGTGATATAAATGCTTAGATTGTGAATTTTACAGAATTAAGTGATTGCATAAGTATTATTTGGATTCTCAGGGGGGGTAAAGAGTATGCTACATTATTCATTGTTTCCTTAGATCACTCATTTTCCTCCCTTCCTCTTCCCCACTGTCCCCCTCCCCACATATCTATGGTTGCCCTGGATTAGAACCTTTGCTGGGTCTAATGCATGAGTTTGATAACCTTTCACCCAAGCCTGTGTTTTGCTCTAGCCTTCACAAATGAGTGAAAACATTCGACCCTTGACTTTCTGGGTTTGGCTAACTTTGCTCAGCATGATTTCTTCCATTGCCATCCATTTACCTTCAAAAGCTGAAATATCATTGCTTCTAATAGCTGAATAGAACTCCATTGTATATATACACCAGAGCTTTTGGTTCCATTCATCTAGTGAGGGGCATCTGGGTTGGTTCCATCACTTAGCTATTGTAAATCGAGCTGCTATGAACATAGAGCTTGCTGTGTCACTGTAACCTGCTGATTCTAACTCCTCTGGGAAAACACCCAGAAGAGGGATAACTGGATTATAGGGTGGATCCATCCTTAATTTTTTAAGGAGTCTCCACACTGCTTTCCAGAGTGGCTGTAGTAGTTTGCAATTCCATCACCAGCGTACTAGTGTTCCTATCTCCCTGCAAACCTTCTAGCATCTGTTATTGTTTATATTCTTCATCTGTGCAAAACAAGCATTCATGAGCATCCCAGACCATGTCCTTTGCCTGTACCCTTGGTCCAACTCCTTTCCCATGCCTTTGGTCCATACCCTTGATCCACACCCTTGCCTGAAAAAAGTAACAAAAGGGCACTAAAAATTGGTTCACTCTGTCCTGACTCCATCTCTAGTTCAGCCCCTAGCAACGGTCCCTCTATTAACACCACCCACCAATGCACGGTTCTCTGTACCTCTATAGATAGCTTCCATTCTTCCCTGAAGCATGTTCTTTGCTTTACCCCAAAGACTCACTTTCAAGATGATCACAATTCTACCCTGAAGGTATTTCTTACTTTACCCCAAGCAACATCCCTCTCTTGAGATAGCCAGCCCTTAAATATGCATCAGCTTTCCTAAATAAACCTCTTTGTCTCTATTGACTGGTGCACACTGAAATTATTTTCTGTTACAAATGGCAAGAACCTCAAGTGTCCTGAGAATGACCCCATTCTCTGGAAACTCCTTTGGTAATGTTTCCAAATATTTTTCACCAAGGATATTGAAAGCATGAAGGTGCTTGCATATGCTTTCGTGGAACCAGAAGTAGGCTCATCTGGTTTGCAAAACAAGATAGCAATAGCCAATAAGAAGGGACCATTTCTGAGCCTTATGGGAGCTGCTTCATACCAGCAAATCTTTCTGCTTATCTTTTACTAGCTGAGATAAATATATTTAAAACTACAAATCATACTTGAATCATTAACAAAAACGTTTTCTCCTAAATTTCACACAGAGAACAAAATTCAAATCAATTTGCTCCATTTATTTCAGAAGGAAAAATGCACTCTTTAGGAAGTATGCTGCTGCCACACATAAAATTATACTTTTGAAAAAGTCACATTTAACTCAAAACTCAGAGTCCCAATTACTCAGATCTTTTATAGTTGATTCGGTATAAATAATGAATAGCTAATCATTGTGTATATCACTTATAGAAAAGGATTCTGTTCAGAACACTTTAATATGAAAAAATAAATCAATGTGGACATTTAAGAAATGATTCCCAGTAATACCTAATGGTGAATTTTCTAAAGATCTTTCCCAAATGGTTAGGTAAATCACTTTGCAGTGTTGTTAGATCCTTGCATGATTCCCACTGCCCCTTGTTCCCACCTGCCATCAGCAAACACAATAAATGAGATAGAATAGGGGCTGTAGCTATGGCTCAGCAGTTACAGCACTTGCCAGGCATGCACAGGAATGCAAGTTCAAACCCCAACACCACGTACACAACAAAGTGTCAGGGCAACAAAAATCACAGGAAAAAGTAAATAAAATCTGATTCTTTCTTTCTTACTGTCCCTCTTAAAAAAAAACATGATAAGGTAAGTACTATTTGTTGCAAGTTTCAAACTATGTGCAGATAATAAAGACTTTTTAAAAGGTCTTCATAAATTCTAAGGGGCTAGACTAAATAGCTACATTATAAGATAAATTATATAGATCTGTGAAGACCCTCAGAAATGCCTGTGAGCAATTTGTAATTGGCTTTTAGAAAAGTCAACCTGGAAAACAGCCCACAGACCACAGATGAAGAAGTCCAGACTGGAGGAGGCTGAATTGAATTTCTGTCCATCAGAAAGTAAGTTGCAGAGACACTATGAAAATCTAGGTCGCTCAACCACCAGCCTGATGTTCTTTCCAGAACATTACACTAACTCCTGAAATTACTAGTAATGGCTAAAAAAGAACAAAAATATTTCTACATTATAACTTCAATTTGGGTCTGGAGCAGTGGCTCTGCATTTACAGTGCTTGCCTGCGTGCACGAGTACTTGAGTTCAAACCCCTGTACCACATATATAACGAAGTCTCGGAGAAACAAAATCTGAATGAAAAACTAAATAAGAACTGTTTCTTTCTTTGTCTCTCTCTTTCACTGTCCCTCTTTCTTTAAAAAACAAAACTTCAATTCATGACACAGTACAAGAGCTATGTACTGTAGTTGAGACATGAAATTTAGTTACAGTCTCAATGTTGGAAATTTTTATTTGAGTTGTTCAATACGAATTAAAATTCAGTTAGCCAAGTCTAGGTCAATTTTTTTAAAAAAAGCATTGCTTTACTTCATGTGTTCTCAATTAAAATTTTTTAATATTAAAAAACATGGTAGTCCACACCTGTAGTCCCAGCAACTCAAGAGATTGAGGCTGGAGGATTGTAAGTTTGAGACCAGCCTCAGCAAGACCTTGTCTCAAGAGAGTAAATAAAAAGGGCTGGGCATGTCCCTCGGAGGCAAAGTACCCTTAGGTTCAATAACAGGTACCAGAAATAAATGAATGAAAATAAAATTAAACCCCAATATTCTGCATACCACCAAACAATAGGCAATATTTAAGTAAGCAAGCAATTTACATTTCTCCCTTACACTAAAATGACCAATTGGCCACATCAATTGAAATTTTAAACTGGTAGGAGAAATAATAAAAAAAACAAAACAAAACAAAACAAAAAACTCTGAACATTAAAAAGGCAGGCAGTGAAGGCTACAGAAATTAAGGGTGACCTTTCTGGGCTTTCATTTAAAACAGTGGCCACATGAGTCCCACTATCAACACCAAACTAGCACATGAGGAGATGTAGGGCTTTGCTATTTTATTACAACTCCCTCCCCTGTCTAGCAGGCTATTCATGACCATAATGCCACCTGCAAAAAGCATTTCAGGTTGTACTGTTAAGGACAATAGGTCTTTCCACCTAAGTCCCCCACACTATGATTCTCGATTTTTACTTGAAGCTTTCGGGATTGTTTTTTTAAAGTTTATTTGTCATTTGTTCCATCCAGTTAAGAGAAAGCTGTGTTTACCTGTGGGTAACTGTGATCTCAGCTTAACTGAATATTAAAAGAACTATGTAAAACTGGCAGAATATCCATTACAATAACCCAGACAAGATATATCTAAAAAACTTAGTCTATGCACTAGGCAAATAAAGAAGCTTCTCCCATACATGTATCAAGTGATGAATGGACCACTAAAAACTAATTAAAACTCTTGACACACAAATACACCAGTGGCACAAGTACACAGTTGCAAGTGACAAAGGACAAGGAGATGACGACTTCAGTGCAAACTGAGCAGTGAAAGGAAATGGTCAGCACATTGTGGTATCCAAAATAAGAGGACTGTAAATGGCGTCAGAATTGAGTTAAATATCAACTGATGCAGAGGAACAAAGAACAAAGAGAAAGAACAGGAACCACTTGCAAGAAGCTGGAAAATACAAGATTGACACAGCGTGAAATAAGACTGTTAAAGTGCCAATGTTTGATTAGGCATTAGATTTCTAAAACATCAAGACATTAAACATAAAATCATGCGCCCAAAACAGGAAGAAAGCACTATTAAAATTAATCTAAAAATAATGTCCATGTCCTCTAAAAGTAATTTCCCCCCAAAGCTACCAAAGACTATAGAGGAAAAATCATTTCTATAATTTCTTTTTGCAACAAGAAAGGTATTTTTCATGATATTAGCATTTCTAGGGAAAACATAATTTTTTTCTTTAGTCATGTCAACGGAAACAAGAAATGATTGATCTATTGCTACCGAAGGAGTTGATTCAATGCAGGAAATATTCACTGAATGTGGAAATCCTAGGCTGGTTCAAGCTCTGCAAATTTAGGAGACAAATACCAGTCTCCAGTCTCGGATGCAGTCTGGACTCACCTTCCTGAAGTTCCTTCAACTCTAGAACTGCACTGGGCTGGTTAGTTCATAATTCTAGACTATTTTGCTCTGTGTTTCTCAGGATCTGATGTTTTGATAGATAACATCCCATGCAAATCTGAAATTAATGAGACTTCTTAACTCAATGAAAATATGCATGGCTCCCAGATATCCTTAAAATGAATCGTTGTAAATTTTTGTACTCATGCGATGATGATAGAAAGCTGTTTGGATGTAATAGGATTTGTGGCATCACTCCAGTAACATCAGTTCCACTGTCTGTGAGACCTCTAAACCAACAGGATTGAGCCCATGAGCAAACAAATACACATGAGAACACACACACACACACACACACACACACACACACACAATAACAATGGAAAGGAAGGAGCATCTCCAAATTAAGAACAAAGGAACTGCAAAAGGGCTTGTCTTCTTTACAACAGGATCGCCTTGCACACGTAGCTTAATCTCTGGATTCAGCAATGGCATTGTCATTGCTGGTTGCCACCTGCAAGAGCCCTCACCATGTTCTCAAGCTATATTGAGTAGACAGTTTGGAAAGTGGCTGTGAACCTAGGGCTCAGCCTTTTCTCTTTCATAGCTAGAGTGCCTTCCCTTTATCTGTAAAATATTCTGAAACACAAATACCTTTTGACAGTTTGCTGCCAGATTAATGACTTCATCTCTTTTATTGCTAATGACTGATTCTGGCATTTGGATAAGGACTCAAGTTGAAAAAAAATAAAGCTCAATTTTTTAACAAGAAGCAGATTAATTTTGAAAACTCTATTATGTTGAAAAATAAAAGGCAAATAAAGATGAACATGATGTTACATTTTAAGTCAAAAAATAATTTTTCGTATGTGGCAAGAGGAACATTCAATCAGGACCTTCTGCTCCCATACCTTGTACAATTATGTTGGCTGTGGCATGAACAGTGCCTTGGCTGTTTTGGGCATGACAAGTAAATCCACCGTGATCCCGCAGGGTGATGCTCTGTAAGTAGAGTCCACTGGAAGTTGCTATGTGCCTGGATTCATCAAGTGCCTCTCCACTGTCCCTGGTCCAAGTAATATGGGGATGTGGGTGACCTGTGGCCATGCATTCCAAAGTTGTGCTGGTGCCAACTAAAACCTCTGTGTTCTGGGGCTGGATTACAAAGCTAGGTTTGGCTAAGGGTAAGAGAAGAACAAAACAAAATACAGCTAGTAACAGTTAGGAAGGGCCATTTTTTTTAATGCATTCTCATTTTAAGACTAACATCATTTTCAAATTGCTTTTATATCAAAATATTTTATAAACAACGTTCTCAAAGAGTTAAATCTAAAATAAATGTTGATTTTTACATAAATAGATACATTTTTAAATCTCATCTTAAGTCCATTGTATAGTAGATGTTATCATGTGCTCATTGAATACCCATTCTTTACTTTAGGGACTTAATATCCAAATGTTCCCATTTAAAAATACTCACTTGTTTTTAAAAACAGTTCTGCCATGAGATCCGGGTACATGTCACTGGAAAGAGAGTTTCCTTCCCAAATAAAAGAGCTAATACTAGGCAATCTTTGCTCTACCTCCTGTTACCTAGAATTCAGGTATGATTTGGATTACAGGAAGATACCTTGTAACTAAGAAGTGACAATTATAAGGGAAGAAAAGAAGTTTATGTACCCTTGGGTTGTTAGGGTAAATTTGCCTCTCTGTACAGATGACCCCCATACTACTGGTGGCAAACAATACACATACACAATCACACACTCACACTCACACACACAATGTGTTTTAGCCATGTCTAGTCAAGTTTTGGCTTACTTTCAAGCTAAATGTATTATAAAGAGTTTTATCAAGAAACTAGAAAAATTAGATCCTCATAGAGGTGTTCTACTCTTAATAAGGCATAAGAATTCCATCTTTTATGAGAACCTCAAGGCATAAAATAGACTAAGATGTTAAAAATGCCTATTGATCAAGTTTTAGTTTGAGGGGCTCATCAATTTCCAAGATGAAAATACCCTGGAGAGGAGTAATAAATTGAATTAATTTAATTTAATAATCAAGATTTAATTCAATTTTTCACAATATGAACACCTTCAATGTATCAGGAAAATGTTAGGTATTAGTAAGACTCAAAGATGAACAAGGCAACTTATTTTCTTTGTATGTTCACTGTCAGAGGATGGAGGACAAAACAAATAATTTGTAAAACTACACTATACTGATGAAATAAGTTTATTAGAGTTGGGTACAAAGTATCACAGAACATGCTGATGGCAAGAGAGGACAAAAGAGGGAAAAATTGTAATCACTGAAATAAGTACTGGGTACTGAAATGGAGCAAATGATATTCTATGCATATATGATTAAGTCAAAATGAACCCCACTATTACATATATCTATAATACACTAATGAAAATGTTTAAAAAAGAAATATTTTTGAAGCAAGTCCATGAGAATAGAAATGGAAAGGAAGCTCTGATCTGACCTATCTTCAAAGCATAGTTTTAGAGACTTGAGGAAGAAAAGATAGCAACCAAGGACGGCTCTGCGGGTATTGCAGGATATTACTACACCAACAGAGATAGTAAACAGGATGGAGTGGGTTTGTGCAGGTGAATCTATTTATGGGACTTAAAGATTGCATGTGAAAGTGAGCCAGAATGATAGTGTTTCACATTTGGGAAAAAAAAACAATAAGGTTTATTAATTTTACTTTAATTATTAAAGTTGAGTGTTGAGGAATTCTAAAATTCAAGGAGAGCTCCTATGGAGGAAGAAAGCAATGTGGTTTGGCCAGGCTGGACAAGAGGAAGAGAGGGAACGGAAGAGCTTTGGGGAACATGGCATTTATGGAGAAAGAAAGCTGAAAATGTCAGGAATGGATCAAGAGGAAGTGGATTCTCCAAAGTCAAAGAAGAACACCTTTGTGCTGTTTGACTCCACCAAGAGATAGAAAGGGACAGGTCCTCAGAATAAGCTACCGGGGTTGTCAATTAGGAGCTATTTAGAAATCAGGAAAAGAATGTCCACAGCGGACCAATTTCCAACTCAACTGTGTTTTCCCGCTGGAGTTAAGTCGTCGTTCAGTACATTTTTCTCCATTTGCCCTGCCACTGTCCTATCCAAGTCTCTACCACCTCCATTCTGATGCATGAGTATAGCAGCCTAACTTCTTTATTGTATCACTTCCTATTGCTTTTTTCACCAGGCTGCTGCCAGAAATATTTTACTAGAAGAATATCTAATTTTGATCACTCTTAGCCTGAATGATCTGACCTGCCTTACACCTCCCAAACTCAGTGGGTCCAGCTCTTCTCCAATACCCTCAAGAGTTTCCATCTTTTGGATGAAAACTGTCTCCTTTCTCCCCTTATGTACTCTTTCTTCTGAAATAATGTTCCAGCTCTACTTATCCAGCATTCTCCTACCTTACATTCTATTTAGATGTCCCTGCCCCTGCTCCTGGGAAAATCAATCTGTGTGTGTGTGTGTGCAGGGGATTGAACCCAGGGACACTTTACCACTGAGCCACATCCCTAGTCTTTTTATTCTTTATTTTGAGACAGGGTCTCACCAGGTTGCTAAGAGCTTCATTAATTTGCTGAGGCTGGCTTTGAACTTGTGATTCTCCTGCCTCATCCTCCTAAGATGCCTGAATTACAGGTGTGTCCCACCATGCCTGGCCTGGGAAAACTATTCTCAAATGAATGTAACTCCAGTCCTGCTCTAAGGGGTCCCCTCTCCCTTCATCCTACATGCTATCTCTATGGGTGTTATTAATATCCTTCAGTGACCTCAGATTCATCATCTACTGCTCCCTTTCCTTACTAAAGTCTCACGGGGTATACTAGACCTGACTCTCAAAGTCAGTTATTAAAGTTTTCAGTATTCTGCAAGCTGGTTGCTTAGCATAGCCATTATTCAAAGTGAAATTATATAAAAGTGCAACTAAATAAATGTCATTAGCTTCAACGTTAACAAATTCTGGAATTCATTATTTTTAATTATTTGACTATTTTCTGTGGTTCTAAAGTTATTTGTGTCTATTATGTCTCTGTGGTGGAAATACTGCATCATGGTGAACTAGTGCATATCTCCTCCCAACTCCACCATGGTCATGCCATGTTGGTAACTAGAATTGGTCAGGAAGGGGCACAGTATTTATACCACAGGTATTAGTGAATGCTGCCAATCAGGGATCCCCCTCCCCAGAGCTGGATTTTAAATGTTTATTGGTATAGAACTGTCCTTTCAGGTTCCATCCCCTCTCCTGACACATCATATAACTCAGTTGAATTATGGCTGTTGCCTAATAGACTAGAAGCTCAGAAAGGTGAGAGATGATGCATTTTCCCCATCACAAAATGATACTAATAAAAATTTGTCATAGTCACTGTGTCTGATTTATATATGCCATTGAAGTTATGGCAGAGAAAAGCTTCTGGATAGTAGAAGGGGTGTGAAATCTTTAACAATAGCTCAGTGGGCATTCAATAAACATAGGTAATGAAAACATGATGAATAAAAAACAACGTATTTCTGATTTTCGTTCCAGGGTGCAACTGGTTCACTCTGCTTCAAGATGTTGGAAAGCCAAATGGGTAATTAAAAGGCTAATTGGAAAAACTTGGAACCGCATCATGTGGTACACTGGAAAATAAGAGAACTAAGGAAGTAATTTGTAAAATACTTCAAGGGCTAGAAATATAGATCAGTGGACACAAAGCCCTGGGTTTAATCACCAGATCACCAGCACACCAAAAAAAAAAAAAAACATTAGTTGATTAGTTAATTAAAAATGAAAACCTAGGGCTGGAGTGGTGGCTTGGCAGTTAATGGTGCTTGTCTGGCTGTGCAAGGACGGGAGTTTGAACCCCAGCACCACATACACAACTAAGTGTTGGAGAAATGAAAGCCACATGAAAACCTAAATAAAATTGATTCTCACTTTCTCTCTCTCTCTCTCTCTCTCTCACTATGCCTCTGTCTTAAAAAAAATAAATTGTGAAAAACAAAAATAGAATGAACTTCAAGGGGAAAAAAAGATCAAGTTTCTCTAAAAGTAGTACTAAAAATATCAGTGGCAATGGCTTTACTTTGAAACATTACTTACTTTTAAGAAGTAATAAAGATCATTTTTCAGTGCAATTAACTGCTAGATAACTAATGCATTTATGTGAAGTTCAACCAGAAAATAAAGTTTTACCTGGAAGACTATGGTATCTGAGCATGGCATTATGGGTTTTGGCTTCCCCAGCTGAGTTCTTGGCCATACACTGATAGGCACCTTGGTCTGACTCTCTGGTGTTCCGAATCATGAGCGTCCCATCATCGAACATGTTGAGGCGGGTGTCATCCTCCAGATCCAATGAATTGCTGGAAATATGTTATAATTATATATGTATTTACGACATGATTCATTCACATTTAACTCTATTGTACCCCTAACGAGATGGAATAGAGAACTTTATGTGTTTCATGTATTCACATTTGCTAATTTATTTTTACTATCTAGGTAATTCAAGTAATTTCACTTTAAATTCCAGTTTTCCACCTTTCCATTTTTGAGATAATACACTGAACACAGACCTTGAGTAAACATATAATAAAAGAGAAGGAAATTTAAATGCCCTGCCTTCCTGAGATGGGCGAATTTAGACACTGATGTAATCTCTCCTGTATGAAGTATACTTCAGCACAGTGTAACATCCCTGAATTCATATTAAAAAAAAAAAAGGAGGATCTTCCAGATAGTGATGCACAAGCTCTTCACGTCTTATCTGTGAGTCATTAGTTTTCTTCCATATTTTGTAAATGTAAAAGCAATGTTTGTACCCAAACCAATGTGGCTCAAAGCCCAGCGTAATTATGACTTCGCATTAGCTAAGCACATCATACTTACAAGTTGTTGGCTGTTAGGCCTTACAAATTGAAATGGAACATTTTTTACATAATAGGAAAATGTCATTTATCAATTAGATGGATCCATTGAGTACAACTAGGTTCAGACATGTAACATCACGCTACATTAATAATCAAACCACAAGCAAGCGAATGATTTAATGGGTTATCTTTAGCAATAAATATAAAGATACTGATAAATAAACAAACGTCAGAAATTTTTCTAGAATCTTCCTTCTGGCCAAGACTTCTTTTCCTTGAAAAATGGTGATCATGTATGAGAAAGTATAAGCAAGTATGCTTCATCCTAATGAATGCATCTGTTCTGAGAGAAAAAATAAAAAAAGAAGATCTACCCGCCTCCATCATTCATCACTCAATAAACACTTAGGAAGCATCCACAATATATCACCCACAAGAAATACCTTTCATGGAGAAAAATATGCACTGGGAGAACCTCATTGCTCTCCCTCTAAATTGATAGCTTTACAAAATCAATGAGGGCTGGGTAAATATTTGTTCATTAATTTTAAACCATGCCAACACTAAAAACTACCTCAAGAAATTCTTGTGTATGCAAAAATGATAAAGTATGTTAAAGAGACTAAGAAATAATCCTTATTTGAACATTTTTGTGATGAGGATAAAAAAGAAGCAGTCAATGACCATATTTCATTTATTTTTTAGAGTGAAATGGAAAAGAGATTTCAAAGAGAGGCAATCTCTTCTCCAACTATTGAGTGAGAAAAGCTGAATGTGAAGGAAACACCAACTTCAAGATGTCCTTTATCAAGAGATTAGCTTTGGGAAAACATTGCTTTTGAATGACTTTGTAGTGCAAGGCACAGGCAAAGAAGCTAGATACAGGTACTGGATTTTCTTGTAACCATAAACTGCCAAAGCTACTCAATATAAATACCATGGTATGAACATCAGAACACATTTTTTTTTTCAAATGTGAAAATTCCAAAGGATCACTTAGCTTTAAGCAACTTAATTATTGATTTTATTTTGTGGACAGAGGTACTGGGGATTGAACCCAGGGATGCTTTAATACTGACCCACATCTTCAGCCTGTTTTTAATTTTTTTATTTTAAGAAAGGTTCTTACCAAGCTAAGTTGCTCGCTAAGAGCCTCGCTAAGTTGCTGAGGATGGCTTTCAACTTGTGATCCTCCTGCCTCAGCCTCTGAAGTCGCTGGGATTACAGGAGTGAACCACCTCATCCAGCTAAGCAACTTAATTATTTTAAGTGCAATTTTAAAGTATTTAACATTGAATCAAATTAAGACTATTTGCAAAGTAATATGCAAATAGTCAAACCATCAAAAGATGGTTTAGTGTTCTGAAGTTTTGTTCTAAACCTCTGCACCCTGAAATATCAAAGGCTACTGGATATGTACGTGATACCTAGCATATGGCTAGACAATGTAATAGAATCCACTGAGATTCACTTTGATAAAAATAATATAAAATGGGGAGCAGCACATAACACCCATAAATTTAACACACATCATTTCTTTTCCTGGTTATATCCCTCTTTGTTCATATCGTCTTCATTTTGCTCATAAAACTTGTTTGCTCATGAATCATGATGTTCCTTCAAAAAATCAAAATAAGTATTCATGGTTCAATGTATTCCTTTCACTTTGTCATTTTTATGCATCCTTTATAGCAATTGTAGGTAAAAATACAAAAGTTCTTAAAAACATGAAGATCTATATAAACAGAATATACTTAGATTGTTTTTCCTTGAAAATATGTGAATAAACACATTTGACTTAATTAAGAAGCAATAACTTCTATTAAAGTAATTCATTGGGGCGGGAGCAGTGGCTTAGCGGTTACAGTACTTGCTTGGCATGCTTGAGGAGCTGGGTTCGAACCCCAGCACCACATACACAACTAAGTGTTAGAAAAACATGAACCAGATTAAAAAATAAATAAAATTGATTCTTTCACTATTCTCTCTCTCTTTAGCAAAAAGAAAAAAATATTTCATTGGTTAAGTGCTTTCTAAAAAATAGATGTGTAGCTAGGTATTAAAAATATAAAGATGAATATGTTGTCATCACACAAATTAAAAATATCCACCATACAGAAAGCCATCATCCACCATAAATTAAATATAATTGTAATGCTTGCATGTAACCTACTAGAACCGTCACAATCATACACATGACAAAATTTCAATTTCTCTAGAGCGACTGGAATTTCCATGTTCTGGAAGTTCAAAATTAAGAAAAGAATTGCTGGGTTGGAGCAGTGGCTCAGTGGTTATGGTGCTTGCCTGGCATGCATGAGGACACCAGTTCAAACCCCATCACCACGTACACAACCAGGTGTCAGAGCAACGAAAATAACATGAAAAATGAAATAAAAATTGATTCTTTCTTGCTCTCTCGCACTGTCCTTCTCTCTCTCCTTAAAAAAAAAAAAGAATGGCTGGTTAAAGAATCTCTCATTATACTATGTTGTTTTATATCTTCAGATGACTCAAAATTTCTAAACTGAAGGCAAAAATCGTTAACCCTCCAGATATCTTGTGATCTTTTTTCCTAATTCTCCTCAACATAAAACCTTTATCCTACAAAATAAGGTCTGCGTTCTTTCTGAACCTAGTCTGCATTCATTTCTACTTTGCGCCAGCACTCATCCCTGCTTGGGTCCCTGGTGTGCTTCCCTTGCCTTGAATTCACTTAAGCAGTTATTAAAACCTCATTCCGGGTGCTGGCAATCGTTCACTTCCCTGCTGGGGAGCCTGAAGAATTTCCACAATCACCTTGACAAATGTGTCTGCTATGGTTTGAATGTGGTTTGTCGTCTCCAAAACTCATGCTAAAACTGAGTCTTCACTATGAGAAATCAAGAGTTCACACCAAGTGGGACCTGTAAGAGGTGATTAGCATTCTACATTCATAAACAGAAAATTCCAACCATGTGATTAATGGATCAATGGGTTAATGAGTTAACACAAGGTAGATGTGAGATAAAATCTTCAGAGTGGATCTGCTATAACAGCTGGTTTGGCTTAAGACCCTTCTGCTTTTTTTGTCTCTCACCATGCAATGTCTTGTATGGTCTCAGGATTCTGCCAGCAAGAAAGACATCACCAGTGTGACCCCCTCAACCTTGAACTAGAACCATGAGCCAAAAATAAGCCTCTTTTTTAATCAGTTACTGAGGCTATGATATGTGTTATTAGCAACTGAAAAAGAACTCAGACGTTGTCTTTATGAAATTGATTCTTTGCTGTGATCTAGATTCTATGTTTGTATATATAGTTAATGTTGGTAAATACTTCATAGTTTAGCTTTTTGTTACACACACACATCATCAGCATCACCATGAGTTATTAACTATGTTTACATATTCCTTCTTATTTTCTAATTTTTGGTCTTAACATTTTTGAAAATATAATATTAAAATTTCCCACCACAGTTGAGTCTGTGCCCATTTATCCTTGTGATTCTCTCAATTATGTTTTATTTTTAATAGTTATTTTATCAGGTACAAAACGTTGATGGAACATCCAGATGAATTACACATTTTATCTGATCTAATGAGAGACAACTCCACTACTGCCTTTAAGGTGATTTTGGTTTATATTAACATTGCTATATAACCAGTGTCTTTATTACCTGTGATACGTGTTAATCAGCCTTCTACCTCTCAGTGTCATAATGTTTTAGATATATCTCATAAATACCATATAACTAGGTTTTAAATCCAACTTTACAAAGTCCTTCAATAATCTATTGTTTTCACTAATTATTTAAAAATATTTACAATGAGTTATATTGCTTTCTCTTTTCCAAGTCTTTTCTCTGTCTTTGTAATTTGGTCCCTCTTTGTCTTGTGTTAGATTGATCCAGTTTTCTTTAACCACCTTCTCTCATCTCCTGGTATTAAAGTGAAAAACTTTCTATTTAATAGTATTTCACCTTGATTGTTTTTTTAAACTTTTTTATTAGTGCACTATAGTTGTACATAAAGACCAGATTTGTTGTTACACATTCATTAATGCACACACTATAACAACATATCTTGGTCCAATTCCCTCCTCAACATTTTCATTCATTCCCTCCTCCCACTCTCTGGTCTTTTTCCTCTACTAAGCTTCCTTTCATTATATATATTCTACTTTTCTGATTTTTAATGATTGCATGGGACCTATTTAGTATCTCAAAAATACAAAGTATACTATACAATATTTATATCTCCCTCATTTCCATCCCCTTTTCCCTTCCTACCTTATTTTTTTAACAGAGAAGGAGAGTGAGTGAGAGAGAGAGAGAGAGAGAATCCATTTTTACTTAGTTTTTTTACATGCCTTTCATTTCTCTGACACTTAGTTGTGTTCGTGAGTGCTGGGGTTTGAACCCATGTATTTGCGCATGCCGGGCAAACACCATAACCGCTGAGCCACCGCTCCAGCACCCCCCCCTTAATTTTTAACAGAAATTTTACTTTTTAAAAAAATCTAAAAGGCTGGAGAGGTTGTCCAGTGGTTACAGTGCTTGCCTGACATGTGCAAGGACCTGGGTTCGAACCCCAGTACCATGTACACAACAAAGTACCAGAGCAACGAAAGCCACATGAAAAACTAAATAAAATTGCTTCTTTCTCTTTCTCTCCCATTGTCCCTCTCTATCTTAAAAAAAAATGTAAAGTGGATTTAAGTCTTCAGCCAAAAAACGAAGCATGAAAAAAATTATTTGATTACATATCCTTTCCTTAAAACACATCTACTATCATCTAATATTTTACTAATCCCTTTTTTAAATTTGTTCAATGCTTCATTTAACAATCTCAGTTTATTCATACTATCAGTATATTTAAAAATTGCTTTTTGGTCTTGGGATGTAGCTTAGTTGTACAATGAGCAAGCAGGAGATTCCAGATTCAGTCCCCAGCACCATCACAAAAAGTTACTTTGATAGTCTTTGCTCCTTGCATATCAAATCTTACTTATTCCAACTTCCCAGTTTCTAAAACATAACTGCTTGTAGTTCTTTCATGAGATATCACTGACTCCTGCTTTTTTTTTTTGCCTGAAAATGTTTTAATTTTACCTTGCCAGATAATTCAGTTGGACATAAAATTGACGGAAAATAGTTCTTTTTCCTTACGGCCATAAGGAGAAATTTAATTGCCTTAGGTCTGATGTAAAGTTTAGTGCGAGTATAACTACTCAACATTTCACAGTAATCTGCAAGTTACTTTGGATGACAGATTTTAGCTATGATTTTCAATTCTGTGATCATAATCTACCAGGTAGAAATTTTTTTTATAAATCCTATTCAGGATTTATTCAAATTTTAGTCAGAAATTTCATGACTTTTCCACTTCTGGAAAATTCCCAGTTGTTGCACACCCACTGCTTCTGGCTCAGCTGTCCACCCTCTCACTTTATAATTCCCACTGGAAGTGTATGCTGAAGGCTTGCACAGAGTCCACATCTCTAATCCTTTCTGAAATCTGGTTTATATCCACAGATCTACCTTCTAGTACTCTAATTCTACCTTTCACTGTATCTAATCAGTTCTTAACCCACTTCTCGAAGGACTCTAAAGTCAGGATAGATATTATTTCCAAAGGTGCAAAACAGGGTAGTGATAAGAAAGGGACACATGAGAGGCTTCTGTGGAGTTTGTAAATTTCTTTTCTTAGCCTGGTTCATATTAACCATATGTCTATTTCAAATTATTTGCTATGTTCTACTTTATACTTCATCCACATTCAGGCTATAATTGTCTTTATTTAAAAATATTCAACTGGGCTTTGTCCCCTTCCCCCACTCTGGGGGAAGTCTGCTCTTTTCCCTATGCTTTACTTTCTGTGCTTTCTATAATAAAACTTGTCTACTATGCTTGCAAAAAATAAAAATAAAAAAAAATAAAAATATTCAACTAATAGTAAGCTGAGACTTCTTAATCTGGAATATTTCTTGTCAAAAATTCTCCCCTTTTGTCTTTAATTTTTCTGAATAAATTGGTTAAATTTTTAACAGGAATTTCAATCTATATTTCATCTTCCCATCATTTCATTCCTTATTTTTAGATTCATTTCTTTCCTTTCAAATTCATCTTGGCTTCTTTCATCATTTTATTTGAAAACTTTATAAAGTTCATCAAGCAATATAATTGTTCACCTATTCATTTCAAAGAACTCCTCAGTAGCTTTATAACTTTGAATGTATTATTTTTGAATTTAAGAAAAGTCAGAGCAAGCAGTTTTAAGACATAACAAGCAGCAATTTCTCTTAAGTATCCTTGAACAATTTCAAAATGGAAATAAATTGAAGTCTTCTATCAGTTGAAGTCTTTCTCCTGGGCTATGTTCCATACTTAACAGTATTAGCAATTGTGTTCTAGTTAAGTTATTTTTAACCTACACTTATTACTTTTTTGCAAGGGTTAAAAACACATTTTACCAGCCTGATTTGAGTTTCTCACTAAAATTAGAAATTAAAATTATATACAAAAAGCATACATACTACTCATAATACCTCTAGGAGGATTTCATAGAGAAAAACATTAAACTTCAGAGTTGATTACACACATGACAGAAGAGATACACAACAACCTTGCTAATTATTAATAATATAATTAATGGTACCATTAAGTCCAAGAATGTAATTCGTTGTGTTAGGTATGCAGTTCATTTATTTATCTAAGTTATGCTGGCTACATATTCCTTTTAGCACTTGAATTTTAACTTTAAAATTTTTTTTATTGCTATTTAATTTTACTCTCAGGTTTTAAGAGAGGTTCTATATTTTATAAAACAGCATAATGAAAAATTTAAAAAACGATTAGTATTTTAAATAATCTTACATAACTTTTATTACCAACTCATATAAAACTTTAATTTTAAATATAAAGTATTTTGTACCTATAATAATTTAAATAATTTACATGAGGTTATGTTAAATTATATTCAGATTTAAAACAAACAAGTTGGTCACTAATCCTAATATCTCCTTTTTTGAAATAATATGATATTATTGTAGTCAGTTTCAAAATTTTTGATGTCTAGAAAAATATGTTTAAGGAAAAGTCCCCCAGATAGCATAAGTCAAAAAAAAACCAAAACAATTAAAAGATTCTTTTATCTCTGATAAATTCTGACAATTTTATGAAATTCTTCTCTAAATAAATTATTTGAAGTAAAATAAAGATTACTGAAATAAAAAACAGAATTATAACACATGCCCATGCTCAGTATTTACTTGTTATGGATCCAAATAATCTTAGGTTTGGGGTTTCCTTCAGCCCGGCAAGTGAAGTAAACTGTATTTCCTGAGGTTACCTCTACATCTTGGGGTTCAAAAGTAATTCGGGGACTCTCTGCAACAACAACAAAAAATTAGTATTATTTTTAAAATTTACCTAGTCATAGTATTCTAAATTATTGTTGTGAAAATGCTACAATTTGATTTCTTTCTATATTTATTTTACACATTGAACTGCATTCACTAATATATGTCTATTAGACACATATTTGATTTCAACTTCAGAAGTTTGAGATTCACTGCATGAAAGTAAATTAAGCAAAATCCCCTGTATTTTTATACAGATAAATCACAATAATATTTATTTATTGTTCAATACAACCACATTTATGGAAAGAGGCTGATTTCATGGATCGATTTTTCAAACCAAGTCCTGGAATTGAGTGTGCTATTTTGTAGGCACTCTCCCTAGACATCGTTAGACTTAGTCATCTGTCTTAAATAATTTATAAGAATTTACACATCCAGATCTCAAACCTGGCTGAGCAAAATTAGTTATCAATATAAATGAGTGAAATTATTCTCAAGTAATAACAATTAAGTGGTAAAGCATAGAAACATTTAAATCATTTTAATAAGAAAGTGGAGTGATTGATTTTTTAAAGAATTCAATATAATTGAATTTCAATTATAGATAACAATGTAAGAAAAGGAACTTTCACTTTTTACAGTAATTTTAAGTAGTCTTATTTAAGATTTTACTTGAATTTTACCATAAATTTAGAGATTCAAACTTTTTTTTAAAGAGAGAAAGACAGTGAGAGAGAGAGAGAGAATCAATCTTTATTGAGTTTTTCACATGACTTTCATTGCTCCGACACTTAGTTGTGTACATGGGTGCTGGGGTTTGATCCCGTGTACTTGCACGTGCCAGGCAAGGGCCATAACTGCCGAGCCAACGCTCTAGCCCCAAGAGATTCAAACTTTCTAAGTGACAAAATTCTACCTTTTGTGATATTTTTTTAGATTCCCTATAATTAATAAATCATCATACCTATTTGATAAATGCACAGATCTTATGTAATCTTACCTACTTCATTAAAGTTCATAAAAATCAATGGCTTGGCTTTATCCTTTCTGGAAAAATGATTTTACACATTTGAGTATTTAGTTTACAAAACAGCCCAGCATCAAAAGCCAAGACCATTGATATAGCCATGATTAAGCAGAGAAAGCCCTTGTACCTGTTTATAGTTTCACTGGAGCAACTGAAATTGAACACCCAAAAATGCATGATAATAAACTGCTATTCATGAAAAAATGAAGAACATGCGATGCTTTGACAAATTCAAGAAGCGACTTGACTCTGTGCATATGTGCAGGGAGGTAGGTGGGAAGGGCCGTTAAGGAGAGCCTTTCCAAGTAATTAACACTTAAGGCGAGGACTAGTAGAAGACAAAGAGGTGGAGAAAGAATATTGAAGGAAAAGAAAATGGCATGTGGAAAATCAAGGACTTCCACTCCAGAACTTCCCACATACTGCAAAGGAGGGGAAGCACGGGGTCAGGGAGAACTCGAAGCGGGGAGATCATGACTGGCATCAGCCTTGGCTTGCTCTGTCAATAGCCATGTGCTCATGAATGTGTAACGATTCCCTCTAACATGTAAGACTATGTTGAACGAATAAAAATAAATACATAAATAAAGGAATTTCCAGAAATGGACAGAATGTCATAGTAGTGACACCATTGGGTGAGGGAAGGGAGAATGGATGGGGTTTGCAGAGGGCAGCCTCGGACGGCCACTCAGGCGGTGCCAACCACAGGAGGATGCTATGCTTTTATTTTGAGGTAGGCAGATCTGGAAGGGTTAAGGGCAGAAGAATGACGTAATCAAATTTTTAAAAAAGATTTTCTAAATATAATGGACAACAAAGAAAAATGAAAGTTGAGACATGGGTGAAGATGCAATGTGGTCCACATTCAATGATGGCGGTGTCAGCTGGAAGTGGGAGTAAAGATGGAAGCTGAAGCTGAGGACAAATCTGAGCAATAGTCGGCAACAAAGACCAAGTCATTTTCTTCTCAATTTCATGGAATTGCATTATATCAATCTTATTTTTTCAAATTATCTGATTAGAGAAAAAATTTAAATGGCTTTTCAGAGAAAGGATTTTAGAAAGCAAATTTTTCCTGTAAGTAAACCATCTGAGTAAATTTCCAAGAAGCTAAATATTCTCTCTCTCTTTCTCTCTCTCACACACACAAGTATTTATGTATATATGTAGTAATTTATTTTCATTTAAAGCTATATTCAGGGATGGATACAGACATATAGAAACGTATTTTTATATTTATATCAAAAATTTAAGTGAAAATTAAATAATATCCTAAGCAACCATAATCCTTTCTTAAAATAAAGCCTAACAGTTTTATTAGAGTTATCAAATTATGAACATATGTTTATCAGATCCAAATTTTCCATTACTTAAAAATTTACAGAGAGATAATAAAACTGATATTTATCACTTCAGTCATATTCATGGTTTCATATGCGAAAAAACAATTACTGGATTTGTTGAAGGATTTTTTTTAGCAATGAATATTAACAATTATTTGATCTAAAGTTGAGAAACCAATTATTCATGCTTAACACTAAGTGGTACTGAAGTTTAAGTGGAGACTTTGAAGCTGGACACTGCTTTTCCCAAAATTTCTCCATGTTTTTTCTCTGAAATTATAAAGGTTGGCTCAAGTGATCCTCAGGGACTCTCCAGAACCTTACAATTTCTAATGGCACAACTTTCTTTAAAAAAAAAAAAAAAAAGTACAGGTGATAGAAAGGAAATTGGGCATACTTTTAACTAAATCCCTTAAAAACATTTCTGATAATGTGCGCTTCCAAGTCCAACATCATTTAATAAAGCTTTGCAGAATGAGGACAAACGAAAGGCAATTTCTTTTTAAAGACTCAGAGAAAGTTACCTACCACAATTAAATTCCTTCTCTGTTACTGATGAAACCGGGCGCCCCTGGAGTCCTGGGGGACGGTCACATGTAGCCGCAGTCTGAGTTTCACCATTCTGGATGTAACCTTGCAAAAGTTCCCCCAGCCACTTTAAGTCACAGTCACAAACCAGAGCGTTGGAATCCAGGCGCCTATGCATGCAGGCAAAAATTAAAACTGTTAAAAAGTGACCACTAATTTCCATGATGAATCTTCCATGTGAAAATGTTTAATTTCCTCTTGTTTACCGTATCGCTGAGATCTTGCCTCTAGGATTTCTAAGTTACCAACAGATTTTAAGACTTGCTTACTTAACAAAAGTTTCCAGCACATAGAAAAGATTAATGTTTGAGGAGATGGAAGTGTTTGTTACGCTGATCTGATCATTACCCATCATACGCATATATTGAATCATACTGCACCCATAAAGATGTACAAATATTATGTATCCATCAAAATAGTAAAAAGAATTTCTTACTTAACTGCATAGATCACACAAAGTAGGTACATTTCCACATTAAAAATATTTCTGAAAATCCATGTTAACACTTGAAAAGCAGCTCCCATATAACAAGCACCATATTGATTACAAATCATTAATTGTGGAATAAAATGTGTAGTTACTTGTTTTAGAGAAAACTTAGAATTAAAGGTATAAGTACTGGAATGTCAGAATTTGTCTCCGTGATGAACAGCAAAGACTGATTTTGTTGTGATAGTTTATTTTTTTCATAGAGATTCCTTAAAAGAATTGGAGGCTCTGTTGCTCAAAGGAAAGGAAGCTTATCAATGTTCTTGAGTAAGATTTATGCAGGTGCCCAAGAAGTCACTCCATATCCATATATATATATATATAATTTTTTTTTTTTTTTGTGCGTGTGTGTGTGTGTGTGTGTGTGTGGTACTGGTGATTGAACCCACGGGCACTCTACTTTTGAACTAACATCCCAAATTCTAGTTTTTTGTTTGCTTGTTTCTTGTTGTTGTTGTTTATTTTTGTTTGTTTGATTTGTGTTTTTTTAATTTGAGACCAAGTTTTATTTGAGACTAAGTTTCTGATGCTAGCCTTGAAGTTGAGATCCTCCAGCCTCAGACTCCAGAGTTGCTGCAATTACAGGGGTGCATCACCACACCTGGCCTTCTTTTCTCTCTGGAAAAAGACATGCCTCTTTGGCATCCGTATGGGTAAGCATGTGTTCCCTACAGAACAGAAACTGAACATTTTGTATCATGCTCAAAGACTCACATCTTTGATCACTTGCAGACTTTTATAGAAAGGTCATGTCCTGTTGCACTTCCTTGTGGTATTTCTTCATCTAGACACTCAAGTAACTCACCTTTGTCAATTTTTACATATTATTTTAATCCTTTCTAGCATTTTTACTCATGAAATAAAGTTGATAAATAGCCAAAGAGATTCATGGTACATATCTCCATTCTTTTCACAAAATGTAGAACAAGACCCAAAAATGTAAGTTTTCCTTTTCTTCCTTTCCCAAAATCAAAAAGAGAATGTCGTCTCGGCAGAATTCACAAGTCCACCTATCACACTCAATGTAAGAAAACTCCAGAGACACAAGGGTAATATGGATGTAGTTAGGATAGGGAGGAAGACTGTCATGGTGCTGAATATCTCTATATTAAGTATGTGTTCTACATGACTGAAGCAGATGAAAAAATGTAGATTTTGATAGTTTCTTTGTCAGGATTACACATGCACAAAAAGTTGTAAACAATTTGGGAAAACTAACAAAAATGAAATCTGTAGCAATTAGTTTGAAAATGAAATAAAAGATCATCTAGTAATAATTTAGGAATTTGCATTAACAGAAAATGACAAATAAATAAAACTAAAAGTAAGAAATCATGCCATTTTCTATCTTTAGAATTCAGAATACTTTTTTTTAAAGAAGTATACATTTTAATAAATTTAAGAAAGATTGGGGCTGGAGTAGTGGCTCAGCAGTTACAGCACTTGCCTGGCATGCGTGAGAATGTGGGTTCAAACCCCAGCACCATGTACACAATGAAGTGTTGGATCAACAAAAGCCACATGAAAAATTAAATAAAATTGATTCTCTTTCTCTCTCACTGTCCCTCTCTCTTAAAAAAAAAAAAGATTACGACTATATGACAGCTTCACAAATTGGAGATGATTGTTTCCTATGATTGTTCTATTTATTTAAGTTTTATTATCTTACACTGAAAAACTACTTATATTTAAGCAGCTTTAAATTCCTAAACTAAGTGGGAAAAAAATCTCACACTCACTGAAAAGTCAACGATACAGCTATAATTTGCCTTATATTTCCAACAAGACTGCAAACAAAACTGAGGAAATAAAGCCCTGGGTATAACAGAGAAAGTTCCAGCCTTGTCCAGAATGCTGTGTAAGGTGGAACATTAGACCAGCACTTACTCGGAGATGCATCATCAGTGAGGTTGTCCTTCGTAGTTCCTTGTCACCAACCAATTTATTGTACCAGCTGCTTGGCTGAAAAGCATCTATTTCAGCATTATTGTGTCCAAAGTGCACATTTATATTTCATGTTTAATTTCTGGTAGTTTTATTAAAAGCAGTCTACCATCATTAAATATTGAAGAGTGTGTTCTTACTTCAGTATCAACATGGCAGCCCTCCGAAGGGAGCACAGCAAGGGTGTTGATGTAAATCCTTTGGGAAGATCACAGGCCTTAACATTCCAGAATGTTCTGTTTCCCAGAAGTCATCAGTGCTCACCTACTGGCTCTCCACTAGTTATCAATCATATTCTTCTTATACAACCTCACACTGTGTGTTTCAGTAACAACTGAGCTCAGGATTTAATTTCCTATTTTATTAATTTCCACTTTAGTTAAGATATTCAACCATAAGGTGAATCCAAAAAAATAAGTGAAACAATTATAGTACATATGTTTTCACTTTCCAGTTTAAACATTCCTTTTATGTTTAGAATCCATTTTTATAGATTAGAACTATACTTTTCTGTAATAATTTTTAAGAGAGAAAGTGAGAGAGTGAGAGATTCAATTTTTAATTTAATTTTCCTCATGACTTTCCTTGCTCTGACAATTAGCTGTGTACATGGGTGCTGGGGTTTGAACCTGTGTACTCTCGCATGCCAGGCAAGCATGGTAACCATGGAGCCACCGCTCCAGCCCCTTTTCTGTAATAATATTGTGTGGGACTCTTGTATAGAAAGTACTTTCAAATTTATAATGAAAAAGCATTTTCAAATTCTGTGACTTAATTTATAGCAACATTTTTAATTTTAAAAAAATCTATGAAATAAATTAGTGAGAAAGTGGTTCTTACTAATCTATCTTAAACTCTACTAGAGCTAGCTATATACTATGTTAAAATCATTATCATTTTACTACTCTACATTTTGAAAGTGTTCTTCCCTCAAATATCACACCAAGAATAATAAACAAAACATAATCACTTCTGATCGTTTTCAGTCAAGGATCACAATGCTAAAATAATTACTCACTTGGCATAGTCACTGTTCAACAGAGAATTTCAAAGGAATAAAAATAGTGCCCAAAAATGAAGAATACGAACAACAACAGATCCTGGAGGGGCTGTGGGAAAAGAGGAACACTGTCACACTGCTGGTGGGACTGCAAACTGGTTCAGTCACTCTGGAAAGCAGTGTGGAGAATCCTCAAAGAATTAGGGCTGGAACCACCTTGTGACCCAGCTATCCCACTCCTGGGTATTTTCTCAAAAGAGTTAGAATCAGCATATTATAGTGATGTGGCTTCATCAATGTTTATAGGAGCTCAATTTACTATTGCTAGACTATGGAATGAACCCAGATGCCCCTCACTTGACAACTGGATAAAAAACTTTGGTACATATATACAAGGGAATACTACTCAGCCATTAGAGAAGACAATATTATAGCTTTTGAAATCAAATGGATGGAGATGGAAAAAATTATGCTAAGTGAAGTATCCCAATCTCAGAGACTCAAGGGCCGAATGGTTTCTCTCATCTGTGGAAGCTAGAATCCATCTGGAAGCAGTATGTTAGATGGCTAAGCTAATAATAACCTCAAGTTGTATGAATTTTTACGCAAACAGGCAGATGATTGCCTAGGATACCTAGAGGCATAGGGTGGGGGACAAGATGGGGAGAGGGCTTAGGAAGGATATCTAGGAGACTGGAGGGAGGGAAAATGGGGGAATCATCTCAGAAGGAGATCTCTGACCTCCAGGATTTATCCATTTAACTCAGGGGTTCTTCTGGGGGAAACAGAAATATGGGGAACCCAAGTGGGGCATCCATGACATGGCATTAGCCTTGGATAACTATGTATATATACATTTAAGGAATTGGAATAACTAGGTGCCAGTACCCACCTTGTTTCAGAATGGTCAGGATCTTGTGGATCTGCAGCACTTTGCCCAGATCATCTCTAGGTCAGGGTCCCATTCATAAAAAATAGTTCATTGACACAACATACTAACAAAATCATCTTAAATATTTTAAGTAAATATATAGTGCAAGTATGTAAAATAGGGGTACACCCCTATAGGTAGTATCTCCCTCAGCCTTCTTATTAACATTTGCTTTACATATGCGTTCTAGCAATGAAATGAATGCTCTCTCTCAAAAAAAGTAAGAAGTTGGCACAGAAAAGCTGCTACTGCAATCTAACAGGAAAGAATAATAGAAAGATATTAAGAAAAGCTAAGTGATCTAGCACTTCAAGACTTTTTGAGACTTAGAATACAAGAATAAGACCCAGATAGAAATTTATGTAGACAAGGAGCATTATAATTGCAAATATATGACAGTGACTCTAACTGTAAGTGATACAACAAATCTCACAAAGGGAAAGAGGGCAAGTTAAAAATAAAACACAATTTTCTCCCACAACCAAAATGAAACATCCTATCACTGTTACAAAACGTCTTGGCATTTTGCATTTCCCACACATGATTAAAAAGCAAGAATAAATGAGTGTGTTATTCCAAATGGTTGTGATACAACCAGTCCTGACAAGTAAGAAAATGTTGATAAAAATAGAGTCGCCAACCAAGTTCTTTGTGGGTTTGAACACAAAGGACAACACTCAAGCAGGGGACCATGAGGGAGCTCTGTATGTGTGTCTGCTGTGAGAATTGTCAAGGGTGTCGCCAGCAACATGGACTTGAAGAAATAAAATAAGAGCGGATGAGTCGTCCCCTTGGTTATTCATTATTCTTTAAGTGCAAAGATTGCAAGCATTATTTCTAGGCCCCAATTAAATGCAAATTTATATTCCATGGAGTTCTGACTTTTGCTTAATCTTAGTCTGACCTGGCTCACAAACGCGTGTCAAAGCACACAATATCAAAAGAGCCTCCACAACTAAAGGGGCCTCCAAGATCAGCATGTGGAGTGGGAAACCACCAGAGGATTGGGATTTTTGTCCCCTTCCGTTTAATGTAGGTGGAAATGAATTCTATGTGCAACACGGGAAAACTAAAGTCTGAATGGAAGAGTCAGACTGTCCTTGGAACATCCCGTATCTCCTTTTAAATAAAAACTTAAAGAAAAAGAAAAGTCTTGGGAGTCTTCCGATTTGACCAGCAAGGAAATCAACTAGTGAGGAAAACTTCGATCTTCCATATTCCTTTTGAATGTCACTTCTGAGGGAATACATGAAAGCTCAGTAGACCATGTAGATCTTCTATCACTCTGCAGTCCAAAAAACCATTTTCTCCTTAATGCACTAGAATGGCAGTGATCTTTCACAGCAGAAGAAAGCAAAGCTTATCATTGTTCGGGATTTATTTATTTTGGAGAACATTACAAGTTTTTTTGTTTTTGTGTTTCCTCTCACTTACAGTCTTTTTAATGAGTCCAGATGAGAAAAGCTCCCAGCTGGGATTTTAGATAGCTTGTTGTTATGCAAAAATCTGAAAAATAAAGAATAAATTTTAATCACCGCATGGTAACAATAAGCCTGGAAAAAAATCTTTTATTTCTTTTTAGCCTAATTATGAAATCATTTTTTATATTTTTATTAGTGTATTATAGTTATATTTAATTAGTGGGATTCCTTGGGACATATTCATAAATGCATATACTGTAATTTGCTTTTTTTCTTCCTCTTTCTTTCCCCTCCTTCCTCTCCTTGGCCTCCTTCCTCTACATTACTGGTCTTCCTTCAATTTTGTTTTTATTTAGTGAATTTGTAGTTGTACGTAAAAATGCGATTCGTTGTGATATATTCATACATGCACACAACATAATTTTTTCAATTTCATTGCATGCTTCCAGAACTTTTTAAAAATGCATTTCAATGGGAAAGGACAAACAGAAATCAATGTGTTAATAAGGCAATCATTTTTTCTTAAAAATTTACATATACACATACACCATTATACCTGTGTTTGCTCATCTGTGATCTTTTGAAACTATTACTTTATTTAGTAAATATACATATTAAAGAGAAATTTATAAAAATAAATATTCAAGCAAGCAGGAAATCTAGGTAAATGATGCTTTCACCTTTCATAAACAATGTATATACCTATTAAGTCATCACATTGTACAACTTGAATATATGCAATGTATATTTGTCAATTAAATTTTTCTAATAAAAAATATGATAGCAGCCACCTGCAAGTGATCCATGACTAACAAAAATCCTGCTGATGCCAACTCGTGTCCTGTATTTCAGCTTCCCGGCCTGCAGTAGTTTTGTTTAATGAAAGTCCCATTTGGTGTGGCAGAGCTCATTGACTCAGCCATTCATTCACGTTTGCTCTCAAACCACGGCCATATCCAGGGACCCAGGATAGGATTGTAAAGGAATGCATGTCCCAGGCTCCTGTGCCCATGGGAGGTAGTGGAAGCAAAGGAGACCCAGGCCACAGGATTCATCTCTCTTTGCACCAAGACGTCCTGAACTGGTTTGCATTTCCTTCATGCTGCCTTTGCTATTCTACCTCCTCCCAGGACTGGAGAAATTATGATTGTAGACTCAAACAGCTAGAGACCATATAGCCAGTAGGTCTGCTAAATGCATATTCAACAAAAACCACATGTCTGAACAAAGGGCTGGGGGGAATGGTCCTTCCAAATTAGAGCAAAGAAAGGATGCCATTTCTCTTGAGACTAAAGGAAATGAGTACAATAATCACATTATATGTAGAAGAATTTAACAATTAGCTATCTCCAGCCTCTGTATGAGTACTACTTCTTGACTAGTATCCTTACCTTAAAGTTAAATAAGATCACTGGGCTACATATTCTTGTCTTTGTAGTTTTAGGCCTTCGATTGGCTCTTTACAGATTAGGGGTTAAAGTAAAAGGGAACAAGCTGGAGTTAAACTCTTCTGGTTTGGGAAACTTGAATTTCATTGATGTACATCTGCAAAGAAGGCATTTTCCCCTGAGTCTATATGGAGTCTATATGAATCCTATATGGATTCCTAATGCTCAACTTTACCTGCCATGTCTAATTACCTAACTTAGAATCGGTGGCTAGAAAAGAAAATTGTGACATAATGGTGGTCAGATTCTTTGCTTGACCAAACTCTACCCAGGCTCCCTTGACCTCTACTTCAACTAGATCTGACTTTCAGATTCACATGTCTGCACTGCTCAATTTTAGCAATAATCCTCTTAAGTCAGTTTAACCAGAACTCTCTTTTCTTGATATCTGCTCAAATTTCTCATCCTCCACTAACCCTCAAGAAATATCTGATCACTGTGGAATCCTATTAGGTCAGTTTAGCCAGAATCCATCTTATCTGTGATGTTTCCCATTGTGCTTTGAATGTGAGGTATCCTCCAAAAGTTCACATGAGACCATTCTTACACAGGGTGCCTAGGAAGCTTTCTAAACATGTTCAGCTATCAGGCACTAGAGGCTGCTGTTGCAGGGGTCTCTGGAGGCTTGACTACTGCTTGAGATGGCAGCAGGCTTGGGTGGGAACCATGTGGTTCAGGATTCTGCAGGACTGCAGGATGCTGGAGTTAGGGGGTCATAGAGGCTTCCACCGAGATTTCAAAGGAAGTCTTGGGGAACTAGACAAAGTGTCCCACAGTCAGAGTCCCTGAGAGGGTGATGCATGGAAATGTGAGGAGGAAGCCAAAGCTGCACTGGAGTCCCCTGAGATTAAGAAATGCCAGTACCGTGGAACCACTTCTGATCAAAGCTGCAGGAACTGAACACAGACAAGCCAACAGAAGGCCATGGGAACTGCAACCAGCACCACCATTGGAGTGGAGCTACACAAGCCTTTTCTAGAGAACATGTTGCCAGGTGCTCCAGATGCCGGACATGGAACTACAGGACTTGTTTGCCCAGGGGATTTCAGACTTATTTTAGTCCCATCCCTTGTTTGTATGCCTCTATTTGTCTGAATGGAAATATTTCCTATGTGCTTTTCTATATTGGACATAGTAACTTGATTTGTTTTTTGACAGGGGTTCATATTTAGAGTTTGCCTTGAGTCTCAGAGGAGACTTTAGAGTTGGACTTTTGGGCAATCTTGGAACTGCTGAGACTATGGAGACTCTTGAAAATGGACTAATGTGTTTTGTGTTGTCAGACTGATGAGCTTTTGAGGGCCAGGAGCAGAATGTTCTGGTCTGAATATGAGGTGTCCCAAAAAAGTTCATGTGTGACAATTCAGTAAGGCTGAAGTGAAATGATTGGGTTACAAAAGTCTTAATCCAATCAGTTAATCCACTTTTAGGGATTAACTGGCAATTGTAGGCTGGTAGGGTATGGCAGGAGGATGTGGGTCATTGGAGGTGTACCTGAGATATATATTCTGTATCTGGCATGGAGTTTCTCTCTCTGCTCTGCTTCCTGATGTGATGCCTGGAGCTCTCTGTTCTCTGGAGTCACACCTGCCACCATGATGGTTAGCCTCACCTTGAGTCCTGAGAAATGGAACCAGCATTCTATGGATTGGGACCTCTGAAAGCATGAGCCCCTAATAAACCCTTTCTTTCTAAAATTGTTCTTGACAGGTCTTTGGGTCACAGCAGCAAAAAAAGAAGCTGACTAGAATATTTTCTCTTAGTAATTTTCCATCCACTGATTCCCACCCTGGTTCTTGCCTATGAATTCTCTTTTTCTCATGCTCTATTTGGAGTTGAGCTCAATCTCTCTCCTTATTGCAAAATCCCATTGCAATGGTTCCGATACCTATGACCACAGTCTCCCTTGAACAGTCTTCTGTCCCATGCTTTAACAAGTGATGCCCAGGGTCTGGAGCAGTAGCTCAGTGGTTACGGAGCTTGCCTGGCATGCACAAAGATGTGAGTGCAAACCCCAGCACCACATACACAATGAAGTGCTGCAGCAACTAAAACCACGTGATAAACTAAATAAAATTGATTCTGTCTTTATCTCTCTTTCCCACTGTCCCTTTCTCTCTTTATTAAAAAAGCAATGCTGAATATTATTTTTCTTTAACAATGTGCATACTGATGTCACTACTAATTCTCTTTCTACCACAAGCCCTAAACTCTATGCCCTTTCTTTTTCCCAAGGAATATTGGAACATAGTTTCATGGTAGAAAAATAGCTTATAGTACATGCAATTGAACCTGGGGAAAAGCCATATATTTGGACAATTCACACAAACTGCAATTTACACAATTTATTTTTGCTACTTTATGTTGTTTATTTTACAAGGAGTATAGGTCTATGTGACAGTAATAGTAAAAAGACCTCTGGAAGTATGTTTGAAAGCCTGGAAATTGCATCGATAGTCACAGATTGAAAGATGTTATCTATTTTCTAAGCTAAGTAGACCAGAAATAATTATTTAACAAGTAAATCACAAGAAAAGCAAAACATTTCCATCATCACAAAATCTTGACGATAGGTAAATATTGAAAAATCATTTTTAAACTTCTTTTAAATTCTGTACAAGTGGTGACAGCATATCCAAATCAATATTTTTCAATATTTAGTTTATATCATATGTATTTTCATTTCCAAATCAGAGGTTACCCCTTTTGGTGTTTTTGTAAATTTTTTCAAGCACCTTGATTTATCTAAGCCTTAGTCCCTTTATTTATAAAATAAGGAATTTTATAATAGCAAGTATCATTATTTTTCTCCAAGAATATTATTCTAATTGCAATACTAAAAAAAGAGTAGTGGTAATGTCTCAACAGTGCTGTCTATTAAGGGTACAAAAATGTATATCTGTAGTTTCTTTTTTCTTTCTTTTTTATTTTTCTCTAAGTTAATCAAAACAGTTCTGAAGGGTCTTTGTTAAAGCCTGCTTATAGAATTATTTTGATTGCTTTATTCTCTGCAATAACCTAAAAAGAACTTGTTGTATTGAAAAGGTTATGTAATTATTTGCTATGAATGCCTTCTGTCAAAAACACTTGGTAAAAAAAAAAAAAAAAGACATATTTTAGCAGTATCTGCACCAGGGAAAGTATTACAAAGATCTCTATTTTCTGTAACAAGCTATACATTTCATAAAAAAAATAAAAGCCAGAGGATGGATTAGGTTTTCCCCATGAATATTCTGAAAAGTGGAAGGAAATCTTCTGCCTAAGGTTTAGGTTAAGGTTCCACGATAAATCCAGGGAATTTCTAAGAAGTAGACAAAACTCACTCTTCAGTTCATACTCCTTGAGAAATTTTCTTGGGAAAGACTTGACTTGAGTGAGGAGCATGCTTGTTTAATAAAGAAAGCGTTTTCCAGTTTGGCTGTCTCTACAGCAGTGATGCCACTATGAAGCCTCAAGCCCTGAGTTCTTCAGACTGTGTATCCAGGAGTCCTGTGTGTCCTTTCTAGGTACATAACACCAAGGTTTCATGCCTTTTCATGTACTTTTTATGTTTAGTAAAGAGAGAATCATTGACGATTCCAGAATAAGACTGGGAAATATGAAGTATTGGTTGATATTGTCAAGAGGCACATGAAAGACCAACACAAGAAGCTGGCTTTGCCTGGAGGGTCCATGGTCTCAACAATTTGAAATTTGAAAATGGAATCAGAGAAAAATGACATTATTTTAATATTCAATATTTATCATGAATAAAGAAAGTCAAAATGCTGTAATTTTTGACATGTTTTAATATACTACTTTAAATATCTGCTTCTGCCTCAAATTCGAAACCATCTTGAATATTTCAACATGGATCCATAAAATGTACGTGGATTCTTTTGTTGGGCAACATAATAATAAATGATTTATCATGTCTCAGGATAAGGCTTATCTATCATAGACTAAAACTTTGGTAATGCATCAGGATTCTTCAGATCAACCATTCTGTATTGGTGTCGCACCTCCCCTGAAGAGAACATTCCCATAGAAGTGATAGGTACTGATATTTATGAATGCAACACAAGAAGACTTTGATCAAGTCAAACCAAAACTGAACGAACCTGGACATCAGACTTAACCTTCTGAACGCACACTCCTTGATGTGCAGTTGCAGACAAAGTCTTGCTAAATTTGTTTGGATTGAGAAATATTTTAATAAATTAATTCAATTTTAATATTTAAAATATTATTCAGTAAACATATTCCAAGATCATATGGAAAAGAATTCTGGTTCAAAATAGTATACCTCAGTCTTTCAACACTCTACTTCAGTAATAGTCCAGTGCATCAATACAAATAAACAAACCCATCACCAATAATAGCATGAAATGTAGAAAGCAATGCCAGGTATGGGATTTCAACCAATTCTGGAAACAAATAAAAT
>PVKS010015333.1:0-46208 GCA_004027875.1 Aplodontia rufa | reverse complement strand
ATCACGTGGAGCTGCTAGGTCAAAAGACACATGCATTTTTAATTTGGATAGATATTAACAAATAGAAAGGGTATAACAATTGGCGGAGAGCCATTTCTCAGTGTTATCAAATTTCATTTGCCAATCTGATACATGAAAAATGTATCACTGTAGTTGTGATTTGCATTTCTCTCTCATGAGTGGGGCAGTAGCTTTTCGTGAGCTGAAGAGCCATTTCTATTTCTTATTCTGCGAACTGTCTGTGTATATTTTGCTCACTTTTCCATAGGGTTTTGGGTTTATGCAATTGGCTAATATGGTTCTTTGTTGTTGTTGTTGTTGTTATTATTTTTTAAGAGAGAGAGGGACAGTGAGAGAGAAAGGGAGAATAAATTTTATTTAGTTTTTCATGTGGCTTTTGTTGCTCCGACACTTCATGGAGTATGTGGTGCTGGGGTTCGAACCTGTGTCCTCACACGTGCCAGTCAAGTGCAGTAACGGCTGAGCCTCCACTGCAGTTCCATGTATAATTCTTTATAGAGAACGGAAGACAGCGCTGACTGAGAAGTGAGTTGCAGCTTCTCCTGGAGCAAGAATCGTCTGTCCATCTTTTGCCAGTTTCCACTGTGGTGGGAGCAGTAGAAGGGGCAGGACCAGTCCAGGGTAGACCCAGCAGCACAGCACCTGCACCCTCCTGAATCCTGCTCAGCTTTCTTCCTCAGCCTGGGTTCATCCCCCCAGGCTGCTCTTCTGCAAAGGCTACTGAAAGTGTCTGATCTGATCTAGCACCTTCCTCTCCAGGCTCCCCTGAGCACATTCTCACATTCTCCCATTCCCTCTGGTTTCCTTTTTCAGAGTCTTCTCTTTCCCATTTTTCTCTCCGATTTCCTACACAGCAAAACTGCTTAGGAAGGAAATAATTCATAATACAGTTCAAATGAATGATAAAACTTGATCTATTATGTTTTGATAAGAGACAAAATCTTAAGCAAAGGAAAGAATTCAAATGTGAAATTTGGAAAAATGGAATTAACTTTGTGGGATAAGTAGTTGGGTGGGAAACACCCCACTGGCATTTCCCAAATCATGAACTTTGGAAGATATCACTTCTTTCATTAGCAGGAAATCATACATATAAACAAACACACACACCCCTACACTCTCTTTCTACTGCTTAAAGTAGAAGGTAGGAGGCAGCTGCACTGCCTGAGGTCCGTGCTGGGGAACAAATACAAAACAGCCTGAATACTTATCAAGTCGGCACTGTTGAGGTTAAACATCAAATGGAATACCATGCAGCTATAAAAAGAATTAGGAAATTCATTTTATACTATGTAAAAACATCTTCAATACATAGTATTCATTGGAAAGTGAAAAATGCACAATAGAACAAGTAGAAAGGGGGGAGAGAGAGAGAGAGGGAGGAACCGTGCATGTATAAAGCCACTCTGCAAACACACCTTTGATGGCCAATGATGAGACACGGGTAGCTGAGGGAAGAGGACTATACTCCTCAAATCTTTTGAATCGTATAAATGTATGATCTATTCAAAACTAAATAAATTAAAAGAAAAATTGTGTCCCTGTCCTTGAATAGCTCACAGCTCAAATAGATAAACAATGGCTATACAACAGGAAGAGCTAATTATAAATCTGTGACAGGCTATAATGCAGATGGAAAGTTTTAAAAAATTTCTCCAGGCAAAGAAAATATAACTGGAAAATATCTTGTTATTCTTTTTTCGGTCAGCAGTTCTGTAGAACCAATAACTCTCAAGGTCCACACATCGTAGGTATGTTTACAGCAAGCCTCTCAGGACCCAGGGGCTCTTTGTCCAACACCTTCACCTTACAGATGTCAAAACTGGAGCCAAGCAAGGAGAAGACCTTGCCTCGGTCCATGGGGGTGACTGGCAGTGTCCTAAGACTGGACTTCCCCACAGCGTCCCTTCCACCGGCAGATTCGGCCACCTGCACAGCCCTGGGACTCCGGCAGTGCTCTGAACTGGCTGCAGCGCAGTTTGGACTCTGGATTCTTCACTGTGGGCCCTCGTTGTGGGTCCAGAACACACTGTGCGCCCATGGACCAGTTGGTGCCACTTACCCCGCCCTTCGCAGCACAGATAAAAGTAAGCGAACTGTCAGAGGAAGACAGAGGAAACACCCTGTCCCTTCTGGAAAGCACTCGTGTAAACTGAGTTCATTTGGTCCTCCCCCCCAGCAGACTGTTTGGTTTGGTTCTTCCTTTTTTTCTTAATTGTTTTTACCCGTTTGGTTCTTGTGTATGACAAACTATGTGGCCACCTCTGCGCAGTTAACAAATTGGAATCTCAACATTTAGTTGTTAATCATGCTTTCAAGGAAACCAAATAACAGCCTATCAATCTGTCACCCCTCAGTTCACTTCAGTCTTTAATTTCTCCCTAGCGGTACAGCAGATTCGCGCTCCTGTCCAAGTCCCCGCATATATACCAGCCAGCCCAGCCTCTGGACCCTGTGGCTTTGGAAGCCGAATGGGGCCGAGCCAAGGCAGGCCACACTTCATGATTTCACAGCCCTGCTTGCCAACATGTCTTCGGGGTTTCCACTGAACTGCTCGTCCGTCCAGGACCTTCCACCTGCTCACAACTCCACACAGCTAACCGTTGATCTCCCTCTGCCCTCATCATCAGCCTCTTTATTCTTCTGGCTTCTCCTCCGCACTCCAGAGTAGCAGCCCAGTTGTAAAAAATAGCTCCCGCTTGATCCTGCCTTCTCTTTCATCTGCAATCCTATTTTATTTTCCCTTTCACGTCTAGAATTTGAGGGAAAATCACACTTTGCCAAATTTTAATAATAAAATAGTAATGATATAAACAACATGAGTGGTACTTTTGCTCCAGGCACTGAGCTAAACACCTGGGAAGCATGACCACCAAATCAAATAATCTCCTGCTGTACAGGCATGTTTGTCTCAAATAATGGTTTGTGAAAAACATAGACTGTGGTTGGTTTCAGTACAGCCCACACTCTGAGATGACAATGACCAATTGTGTAATCATGCAACTGCTTTCAAGCAGCTCTTGACACATGCTAGAGCAAACCACCTGGCCACAGGACACTTACACTGCAGCCAGGGAGATGATGACCTTAGGCAACCATGAGAAGAGCTGTCTGTTTTACTCTTATGCCACCAAAATACAAATTTCAACATCTCAGTCCAAAACACATCCCTCCTGGTTTCAAACATGAGCCAAAGGTGAAGCTGTCCAACCCTGTGACCCACAGCCACAGGATGAAGAGTTAGGGAGAAACACGTGGGAAAGAAGGTGAGCTTCAAAAAATCTCTCACTTCTGTCTACAAAGTTCTTATCAGATCCAGCAGCCTGAGGGGGACCTTCAGCAATATCATTATATAGAAATTCCACTGGAAAAGCCACATAACCCAAAGGGTTTTTGATCCTAAATGTTCCGTGCACTTGCTGTCACTTCTCTCAATAGTTCTCTAGCTGTGCTATTATTAGACAGTACCCAAAGCTGGACTCCCTTCCTGAAACCTTTCTCCACTCTAGTCAGTCTTCCTTTCTCATCCTGTCAGAAGGGGTCTTTCAACAAAATATTTAAATGAGTGAACAGATTCATTACTTACCTATTTTGTCCACTGATATATACCAGTATTAAAAAGTATTCGATAAATATATTTTTAACAAATGAATTAATGATCAACAAACACATCAAACAGGGCTGGCGATGTGACTCCATGGCATAGCACGTGCTCAGTGAGGCCCAGGGTTAGATCACCAGTAATGCAGGCAAGAAAAAAAGAAAAAAAGAAAAAAATTGAAAGAACACATAAAACAGGAAGCATATTGTTGCCTATCAATCGGCATTTTGTATTTGTTTTTGTTTCTGTGATATTCCAGTGGATAGCTGATCACCCCTATGTTCTTGACAATACAGTTTTTCAAAGAGCTCTTTCACTTTTAGAAATTAGCGCTATGAAAATGTCCTATGTAGAGACCAAATGAGTCTGATTCAAAAAAATATTAAAGTTAAGCAATAATGGAATGTTAAGTAGATGAGGGTACTGTCACCATGAAATATTATACAGCTATTAAAATGATTATTAAATTTATATAATGAAGCAAGTGAAAAAAAGTAGCAAAAAAAGAACCTTGGGGCAACACCTGTGCAGAACGCGCAGGGACTTGTGCAGGAAGTGCTAACGAGGGGAGGCTACGAATCCTGGCTGCCTGGGTTCTACAAGCCATAAACTTCGGTAGGATAATCTCTGTAGTTTAACTTTTTCTTATTAATTATAATGTGATGATAATGATAAGAAGATAACAGATTACAAGGAGGTAAATGAGTGCTAGGTCTGACACAGGATAAGGGTTCGACCAATAGGATGAATGCAATGATTATGCTGAAAGTGCTGGAACAACGGTGCTGTCTTTGTTTCCTGAGTTCTTGGTGATGAACTAATGCTGCATATGTCTTGTTGGTTCCTTCCTCTATCTCCCGTATCCTCTGCAAGAAACAATCTGCATCATTTCAGCCCATGGTGCTCTTACTGTCTCTTCCTGGGAATACGTAAATGCTTTCTACTTGAAAGATACTGGGTGATGTTTCTATGCTTCCTAGAGTTCATCTTCACCTTTTGGACTTATGTACTGACCCCCAGGCCTCCAGAATGGCTCTCAGGAAGGGACATCCTGGCTGCCTCTTCCTAGGCTCCACAGCACATGACCAAATGTAACAGGTTGGTGTGATTGTTAAAATACGTTAAGTTAGCAATCAAGCAGAGAGGAGCAAGCACAATGTTTAGGATTCAATCAGCAATAGCTCTTTGTTTCTTCCTTTATCATATTTTATTTCCATAGTCAAATAAGAGCTAAAGAAATAAATTCTAGATTCCTGGATTGGTCAGAGTTTTAGATCCACCTAGTTTTACAGGTCAGCAGAACCTGCAGCTGGACATTATCCTTGTTTCCAAGATGAGCTAATTCTCTATCTTCCCTGTACAGAAATACATGCAATAAGTGAGGTCAGTGGTGATTAATTCCAGAACAAAGGATACGCCAGGTGGAGAGCCAGAGGTTCACAATATAAGACCTCTAGGAAAAGAACCGTTTGGAAAACAGCATTCCATTCAAATTCAGTTGGAACAACAACATTCCCATTCCAAAGGTCTATGGTTCTGCTATAAGTCATTTTTGTGCCCACTATTTTCCCTAGGGTAGGAGACCTGCAAGCAGATACCTTTAACTGAGCCAGCTCCTTTTGTATTTTTCACAATTAGCCTGTCTCCAATTCCATAAACACCTGGTTCTGGAAGTATCACAGGAAAATAAAGCTTACTTTAACATTGAGAGTTGGTTTTAGGACAAAACCAGAGCAAAGCTTATATGGATATACAAAATAATAGAGTAATGCTATTGTCTGTTTTCCTTAAATGATTTTATTAGAAGGAACATATTAATTATAATGAAAGCAAACTTGGACTCTGTGGGTTTCTAAAGAAAATTCCTTTGTAGCATCACGGCAGGATTTCCCAGCATTTTTCTCTTTCTGATGAAATTAACTCCCCATGGTTGGTCAGCAGGATAATCTAATTTTAGCCAATCAGCTTGGGAGCTGCTGTTGACCTCACAAAGGGAGAGGAAAGTATCTGCAGTCATAGCAACCACCCGCTCGGCTCTGATCATCTCTGGACCCTTCCGCCTAATGACAGACACCGGCTTGCTTCTTAGATGATTAATCTTTTCCCCTGTGAACCTCCTTGAATACATTAGCCAACAAGTCTGATAAATTTGTTTATCCCAAGACAATCATTAGAAAATTACCTGCAAAAGTAATTCTCAGTAGAGCAGTTTATGAATGGAAAGCCATATGGCAGATAAAAACAGAAATAAGCAATGAAATCTTTCACTATATGTCGCAACAGGTAAGAAAAGGTTTTTTCCCTTTAAACTTCACCATTCTGTACAAAATTGCAAAAGCACAGGAGTCTAAAGGCCATTGTATGTAAGGAAAAGGACCTTCCTCCTCGTCACCACTTAATCCTCCAACCAATGTTGCATGCCTACTATGCACTGGGCTCTGGGGATGCACCAGTGAACATGAGTTATCTCTGCCTTCCTTCCCCCATCCCATAATCTGGCAGGAGGAGGCAAATGTGTTGATTAATGATCACAGCATACCATGAGGGCAGCCCCAGAGGCAAAACAGAGTGCCCTAGGAGCACTGGAAAGAAGTGGATGGCTATTTTCCCAAGTTAGTCAAGACTTTCCTATAATGACATTTGGATTAGGCAAAAGTGGATGAGCAGGACTTTTCCAAAGGGGAGAATTATCTAGGCAATGAGAACAGTTCTGGGGAGGCAGGTGATCAACTCCTGGGCAAAAGTATATTGCAGCAGCTGGATGTTAGTCGTGTCTTATTCCAGAAAATGAGACTGGAAATGTAGGATGGCATTAGCATGTTAGGGTCTCAAGAGGATGGAGACGATGGAGGATGGAAAGGAGGACCCAGTTTAGAAGCTCTTTCTGAGGTTTAATTGGGAGATGCTCGTCTTTGGGGGTAAGGAGATGACAGTGATGTATGTTGCAGCCATGCTGCTAATGTGGCCAACACACACACAGCCACTGCTTCCTCCACTCCTGGTTCAGCCTGGTTATTAAGAAACAGGGTCCTCATATGGTTAGGAGGTTTCAAGTGACAGAAGTTCTTTAAAGTCATCAATGAGCCAAATGACAACTCAGGTGCGGGCATAACCTTATTGACCCCACAGGCTTATACAAACCAACACTAAAAACTTCACAAAAAGCAGGGGGAAGGGACCAGAAGGTTGGACCAGTAGCCAAAGCAGTCAGAGGCCACATAGTGACTCTCAGAGTAATAGGACCATTGGGCCCATGCCTGAGACACTGGACCAATGCTTCTGCTCTGATAGGGCAGACTTCAGAAACAGACTGGATCGGTAGGCTCCACATGGATGGCGTAAAAATGCTAATGTTCTCCAAGTCAATTCAGGAGCCACAGTGGGAGACACGCTCCAGGCACAGACCTAGCCCCAGCCAGAGGACCTCTGTGTCTGTGTGTCCCAGCACTGGTCTCTAACTTCCTCATTCCTTCCAGTAAGAGTGTTGCCCACCACCAACTTGCTCCACAGGAACCAAAGAGCCAATCGGTAAGTTAAGGGTCTACATTTTCTATACTAGTCAAATTTTAAACAGTGAGCATGTACTAGTTATTAAATAAAAGCTTACTTTTAAAATCATAGAAATTACACAAAATTACTTCAAAAGCTGTATCCCAAATCCACATGCAAGTTGGACAGAATGATTGAGAGAAAAGTAGAAGGGCTTAGGAAAGACGGTGAGTGAGGAAGTCAGAGGCAGGTCCAGGCCAAAGGAGCTTGGAGAAGGTCCTCCAACGACGTCAACTTCCCACTTGACAAAAATGCTCATGGACACAAGCAGAGGACCCAATCAGACAGACACTTCTGTATCCCCCTAAGCAGGAGATCCAACAGAAAAACCAAAATAGACCTGTGGACAATAGTGGGGAGAGTGTGGACAGGGAAGGAGACAAGGAAAGGAGGAAATCCAGGGATTATAAGAAGAACAAGCCAGAGCTTTCCCACCCGACCCCCGGCTCCAGGGCCCCCTCTCTTTGGAGCAGCCTGTCTCTGTTGCTTTTACAATAAACCTGCTGCTTGCTTGTTCTGTGTCCTTTTCTTCGATTCTTTGCTGAGCAGAGCCAATGAATGTGACCCAGATGGTCACATCATCACAAATACTTAAAGTTCCTGCCCCTGTACCAGGCTCTGTACCAAGCCCTCCACAGACTCCTCAAAGCACCCCAGAAGGAAAGGAGTACTCCAGTTTCTTCACTTTACTAATGGAAATGTTTATCTTTTAAAAATGCATATGGTTATGTTTCCAGATAGACTCTTTTTTGGAAAAAAAACACAAAAGACTGAATAAGTCAGTGAAAGAACAAAGAAATGGAAAAAGTAAAGGGAAGGGAGACAGAGGGAGGGAGGGAGGGAAGGAGGAAGGGAAGAAGGAAGGTTAAAATGAAAGATTTTGCCTGGTAGTGACAATATCAAAGAAATTCTTTTCAATTCCATCTAATAACCATATTCTGAGTAGCCGCACAGGAACACAGGAGAAGCAGGCCATTTGATGGGAAGACGGGCACGTGGGCAGGTCAAGGTGGCAGTGATGGTTGGGAGAGGATGATTGCAGGGCCAAAGGCACAGAGGAGGCAGAGCTCCCCCCAGGCTCACCCTGCCTAAGCAAGCCAGGGTCCAGCTCCGCCTGGCTGGCCTGACTGCGCAGCTGCCTTCAGCTGGAGACTTCGTGATAAACAGTGCTCCATTTCCACTGCGTGGCAGCCTTGAGGGTGCAATTTCCCCCTGACGTTTATAGACGAGCAAAGTAGAGCTCAGAGGTTAGGGAGGTTATCCAAAGTCATACAATTATTAAGTGGTGCATCTAGGATTTGAACTCAGGACTGTGTACATCCAAAGTTTGGGTATTTTTTCACTACACTGCAAAATCACAGTAACATACTCTACACCCATTTCACAAATTTGAGTTAATACTGGACAATCAACCTCCATTCAGAAACAAATTCCCACATCTACACATCCTTCCCTAAAGTCCCTTATCTTATTCTTTCTCCACACAAGCTAAACAAGAGGCAGTGCTTTCCAGAGGACCATGCCCTTAATGCTGAATCTGTGAAAGAATCCATGTTCCACCTCCAAAAGGCCCAGCCACTCATTTGTTTATGTACTATTGTTAGTTTCTCCAGATCCTGGAGATCTGACATCTGATACCCCACAGATTTGATATACCATGGGCCCGTCTCTTTCACGCTCTCAATCTCTCTCTCTCTCTCTCTCTGTCCTTTTCACAAAGGAGCTCTCCATTCTCCATCAATAATGGATCTTCTGTCCTTTTCCTCTCGAATCCACATTAGAACTATTGACCTTCATCTTACCTCTGCAAAGGTAATGCATTGTGCTGAAAACCCGGAGAGACAAGAGTCCAAGGCCCAGATGAGAAAGGGGAGGACTTATCACCATCACTTAACCCAGACCTGCTACAAACACTTGAGGAACATCAAGGCCAAAAGAAATTAGACGACCCACATAAGATGACCTTTTGCATTCCCTTTCTTGCATTAGCCAGAAGGAAACGTGCACCCCTGTCTTCTTGTTCATTCAGAACTGGCCACAAGAAAAGTCACAGGTCCTGGAAGCCTGGGACCACCATGAGGGTCTAGATATCCCAGGGGTTAAGCAAAGAATTTAAGCAGTGGTTGAAAATACCTGGGCAGAGAGCTCAGGTAACCGAGGGCAATGGGATAGACTGGTAGCCTTTGGCAAGCACATGAGGTCCAGAAAGGACTGCCATCTCTAGAAATAAACTAGAGCCGGGTGCGGTGGTGCATGCCTGTAATCCCAGTGTTTGGGGATGCTAAGTAAGGATGATTGCAAGTTCAAGACCAGCCTCAGTAACTTAGTGAGACCTGCTGCAAAATAAAACATAAAATAGGGGCTGGGGATGAGGCTCAGTGGTTAAGCGCCCCTAGTTTCAATCTCTGGAACGAAAAAGGAAAACAAACAAACTAGAGAGAAAAGGGGCCAGAACAGAAATTCAGACAGAGCACAGTAATATCATTTGGACAACCTCCTGTCTTCTGCCCTCTCTGCCTCCAAGATTTCTTCTAAATCATGCTGCATATCAATGACTGACAGAAGAACTGTTTAATTTCCCTACTCAACAACCTACTACTGGTTTTTGTTGCCTCCTATTACCATGGTGATCATACATCCTTTTCTTCGGGTGGTCTGGCTCACACTTGTCGTTCTGGTGTAATTACTAATGGCATCTCCTGTTTTTCTTAGTAGTATTCCATTGTTTAACCATGTGACCACTATTATCTTGCACCTGCTTGAAACTCCTCTGCCCAATTTGACACCCTCTTTTATGCTTAATAATGCTCAAGTCATGTGTTCCTTCAAAGCCACTGGATAGATTTGTCATTATCACTTAGTCGCCCTACAACCTGAGTGGAACTATTTACCACCCTGACCGTGTTGAGCCATGGTTCTTCACATCCTGGAGTAAGTTCTGTGTTTAGCAAATTACATACTGCAGTAAATAAAAACTAGCTTTTGGGGCTATGATATTAAGCACAAGTGTTGGAATTATGGCATTGTCACTTCCAACCTGTGTGATCATAGGTCAAGTAATATACTCCCTCACACACCTCCATTTCCTCATCTGGAAATACAGGGACATCACAGAACCTAGAGGGTTCATCCTAAGCTCTCGGCAACATGCTTATTGCATGTATGTTGGATGATGGTTGCAGTCCTCCCACCACGTCCCTCAGCCCACTCAGCACAATGCAGTCCAAGAGACAGCTCCACCATAGAGTGTCCTCACTTGTGGCAATGACACACCATGTGCACTGATCACAATTTGGCAGTTGAGTCTTGAGTAGGGTTTCCCTGACATACCACCAGGGGGGACTCTTTTGTGTCTCAGGACACTGATATTTGGAAGGGGGTGCGGGGGAGCAGAAGAGATGCTAAGCAAGAGGCCATCTCAGTCTGATGCATGGAGAAGCTCCAGAGCACAAAGCATACTGTGAGCCTAGCCCAGCTTGAGCGAGGCGGCTCCGTTAGTGTGATACTCACGTGGGGCCATGGTGTGCCCCACAATGCCAGACACTGGGTAAGGACTTCAGAGGCATGGCATTTCACTTGTGTGAGTCACAATTTCTCTAACCCTTTGTTCCTTCACCACCAAAATGGCAATGAGGATGTCTACTCTGTCAGTTGTGGTGAGGATTTAGAAATAACACATTACTGGGGCCGGAGCAGTGGCTCAGTGGTTACGGCGCTTGCCTGGCATGCGCAAGTACGTGGGTTCAAACCACAGCACCCATGTACACAACTAAGTGTCAAAGCAACAAAAGCCATGTGAAAAATTTAATAGAAATTTATTCTCTCTCTCTCTCTCTCTCTCTCACTGTCTGTCTCACACTGTCCTTCTTTCTTGGAAAAAAAAAAAGGACAGAAATAACACATTACTGCTCCGTTAGTAAGATAGGCACATCTTTATCCCCACAAGCCAGATTTCTCTCTATGCATTACTAACAGTATCTAGGTATTTCCACTTGCATATTTTTGATCATGCTCTCTCTCCTCTCAATACCCTCCCCCATAAAATGAAGCCTAAAAGTATCTACATGCAAAATGCTCAGGAATGGGTGTGCATGTGTGCACATACACCCACACCCTCAACCTGAACCCCGGCCAGAATAAACCCCCTGACAAATCCTGGTTCAACTCTCACCTCCTCCATTGACTTCCTCAAACTCACACTGATTTTATCCTTCTTTAAAGTCTTTTCACTTAATTTGTATAGCTTAACATTGATTTCTAACTGTTAATATTTGTTCTCTTCCAACCAGATTTCAAATTTCTACTCTATCTCCATCCCATCATAGGACTCAGATGAGGCCCAGGCTGCTGGTGGGGGTTTACTGTATCCTTCAGGTTCAATTAAGAAGTATGTCTTGATCAGGAGAATAATGAAATACCTTGGTTGACCATTTCAATTCTCAGGATTCTCATAGGTAGCAAAATTCTTCCCTGTGATCCAAAGGTGCTCTGCTGACAACCTGGACCAACAGTGCATGTGAAATGAATGATAATGGCTTCCCCTGTAATTTAGCTCATAGATGAATCTTGGGTGAGATTTTTCTATTGGGTTCTAACAGTTTCTGAAAATTGGTGCCCTAGGAGGTGCAAAGTGGAATGCCCAACACAGTTCTGATTATCAACCGCAGTCTATGCATGCATTACAATAACAACGGCAGGGACTAGGCTGCTTTCAGCATCCAGAATTCACTTATTAAATCAAACCTTAACTATTTAACAAGTCCTGTGTGGCCTAATTTATGCAATAAGTATTTCTGGGCTTATTGTTAAATGCTTGGGGACTTACAAGTTGCTGGAAAGTTGATGCAAATTGACTTTTATAAGAGCCCCTGAGTAACACCAACAACAAATAAATAAATAAACTACCATGATTGAAAAGTATTCTCCCCTTTTTGTTATCTTCTTTTCTAATTCAAAACATATTTTTTTGGATAGGGGTATAGCTCAGTGTAGAGCACTTGCCTAGCAACTGCAAGGCCCTAGGTTCAATCCCCAGAACCACAAGGAGTAAAAATAATAATAATAAATGTTATTGTGCTTATCTTTAAATGCCACCATTATTATTTCATAGTCTCTATTTTACAGATAACACACTACAAATTCAGAGTTTGAATACCTAAGATTACACAGTGCATGAGCTTGCTAGGGTTGCCACAAAAAATACACCAGAGGCTCAATGGCTAAACAATAGATTCATTTTCTCACAGTTCTGGGGGTTAGAAATCTGACCTCAAGGTATCAACAGGATTGAGTTCTTCTGAGACATCTCTGCTTGGCTTATAGGCGTTCCTCAGCTATGGTCTGAATATTTGGATTGCCCCCTCCCAAAATTAATATTGAAGTCCTGATCCCTAACATGACAGTATCTGGAGATGGGACTTTGGGAGGTTATTTGGTTTATATGAGATCATGAGAGGGAGACCCATGATGATGGGATTAGCACCGTCATAAAAGAGGAAGTCAGGTGACCCTGTGCACATGACCTAGGGCTCACATGCGTGCACTCTCTCTCGCACACATACCAAGGAAAGGCCACAATGAAAGCATAACCAGGAAGAGCCCACTCCCTCCTCACTGTCAACATCAGTCCCTGCCATTAGAAAGAGAGCTGCTGCAACGGATAGAAGAGCCTGACAAAACCGGCAAGTAGCAGCTCCCTCTATTTTCAGAGCTACTATAAATGAGCATCTTAGGCTAATCAATCAGTTAACTCTTAGCTCAGTGAATGCAAGGGCCCAAACCCTGATGAAAGGATCGTGAGAAAGCATGCAAATGATGCTCAGAGGCCCTGAGGGTACATGCCATGCCTTTAGAATTATCCACGGACCTAAAGAGAAAAGTTGCAGTGATTGCAGGTAAGGCAGGTTGGTCTCTTCAACAATGAGCCTTCCTAATAAGTAGGTAGGAAGTAACCTGCTTCCTAAAAATACCCAGACCTGTCAGAGAAATGCACTTTATGATGTCATTATTAATAACAACACATAGATTTTAAACTAAGCAAAATCGATATCACCTTCCACAAATTCATATAAGGCTAGTTATAGTAACTTCTTCTAAGATTTTTTTTTTTAATAAAGGACTTGGGTGGCTAAAGAGGCAGAGACAGGAAAATCTTTTATTTGAGAAATTACATTATATATATATATATATATATATATATATATATATATATAATTTTTCTGATCCTGTTCAAAAGTTAAATTTTCCATACTTTGTTTTCATTATTACTAATGAGTGTTGTTGCTTGATAAAAAATAAAACAAACTCAAAATTTTTATGAGAGCTGACGTAAACAGAAATAATGTGTTAAAGATAGGGCAGCAAAATTAACATTTCTGTTCCCCCACTTATTTGAAGGAGGCTATTTTGTGCCACAGTCTACTGGCTCATCAACACTAACGTCTGATCCTGAAATCTCTCCTAACGTCAAAAATACTTCATTTGGAAATTCTGTGACTGACTGCAGCCACAGACAAATTCAGGTTCACATCGCTACTTTCAGCTGAATTTCTGAACTTCAAACAATGGGTGAATCAATCTAAAACATTCCAGTTTGATTCAAATAGCTTTTTTTATATGACCTATGAGAGAGTAAAAATAGGAAGTTAATTCACTCCCACCAGATTATAAACCCTCAGAGGACAGGCCCTCTGTCTCCCTGATGGACATCACTGGACCTGGCATGAAGTGTGAGGATTTATTGAACTAATAAATGAATACACAGGCTTTTCTTGTACATTTTAATTTTTTTTCAAATCATTTAGGCTCCAGTATTTGGAATAACTTCTTTAAAAGCCTTTTTTAAAGGCAGTCCATAAGTAAAAGCAAAGAAGAAGGAAGAAAAGGGGGTTGTTCATAGCATACCAAAATTTGGGGTAAAAATCCAATTCAACAGGCAGTGAATGTTTATTTAAAGAAACAGGTTCTGCCTAGTAATTTCTTATTTCAAAATGGGAGTACAAGAGTTCTTAGAATTACCTGGGCCAATACCTATTTAATCAAGCCCTAACAAGACCAGGAAGTGAATGAGCCAGAAACACAAAGCAAATCTGACTCACAGGAAGGTCATGCCCATTAATCACCTCTACTTCCCTCCTTGCCCAACTTTACCCTTCCACTTTTCAGCCAGCTCCTGCTACTCTCCCTACTCATTCACTATTAGATTCAAAGTGTCACACAAAACCTTTCTTGGTTTTGGGTCTCTGTATTTCTCCTTCCACCTTACCTACAATTTTTTGATTCCTGTTTGTAAACTTGTTTCTCTCCTACTTACTGTTCCTGATGTTCTTAAGGACAAGAAATTTCAGAAACGCTCTTTTCAATGTCGTCCACATGCCAACAGTAAGTTTTGAATGATCATAAGACCACACAGCAATTTTGTCATCCCTGTGTCTTTGGTAAAGTCATTGAGTACACGTAAACATGCACTCATGAGCATATATGTGAACCTACATGCTAACACGCATATACATACAGAAACACACAATAACACTTTGTATAACCAGATCATGGAATACGACATGTAGGTGAAAGCCCCGTAATAATCATTCCTCCAGTGCCAAATGTCTAGATGTCTTGAGTGACCTTTTTTTTTTTAATCACACAGCATTATGATCATTCTTATTCATTTGATGACTGCTGTAATTTGGTTCTGGAAAGTCACCCCAAGCCCATGTGTTAAAACTTCGTCCTCAGCATATTAGGAGGTGGTGCAGCCTCAAGAAAGTAGGGTCTAGCTGGGTGTGGTGGTGTACACTTTGTAATCTTAGCAACTCAGGAGGTTGAGGCAGGAGAACTGCAAGTTCAAAGTCAGCTTCAGTAATTAAGCAAGGCCCTGAGTAACTTAGCAAGACCTTGTCCCAAATTAAAAAAAAAAGAAAAAAAAAAAGAAGGGCTGAGGTTGTGGCTCAAGGGTTGAGCTCCCCTGGGTTCAGTCCCTGTATTAAAAAAAAATGTACAGTAGGGTCTAGTGGAAGATTTGGGTCATCTGGGATGCGCTTCAAGGGGGATTATGGGACATCTGTCTTCTCTCCTGCTTTTTGCTAGGAAGTGAGGGTTTCCTCAGCCACATGCTCCCACCATGATGGGCTCACTACAGGCCCAAAGCAATGGACCAACCAGTCATGGAGCAAAATCTCCAAAACTACAATCCAAAATAAACCCTTCTTTATTAACAAAGATTTTGAAGAAAACTGATAAATACCTGAGATACCAAGGGCAAGCTGAGTAATGCAAAGGCCCAAAGACATTGCACAATATTAATGTGCTTTATGATGTAGCAAATATTTAATCCTTTATGAACAATCTTAGTGGTCAATGGATTTGGGTGAAATTTGGCAATTTGGGTCTGAAAGATGCGTACTTGGCAAACTGTATCTGGACACCGGCTTGATGACCAAATGTCCATTGGTTGCTGAGTACTGAGGTTTCTTTTTTAAATGACACCTTACTAGGGTTTGTAACATATATCTGAAGGGGGATTCATTGCAAAATACCAAAACAACCTTTGGAAAGTTCACTTACATTCATTCACTTGTCCATCTATGCATCTGTTTTGCACATAACCATCTACGATTTATTATCTGTAAAGGTTTGGATCTTCCCAGTACTTAGCAAGTACTATGTAAGTGCTCACTGTTCTAACAGAAAGAGCTTCATGGTGAGACTTACAGTGTACTTTGGATAATAAGACTTTTGCCAAGGTCTTCTCTTATTTTCCACCCCTTTATCATCCTTCACCCTTTTTGCTTTCTGTATTACTTGATCTGTACTAATCTTGTCTTCTGTTTCTACTACATTTGTCTTACTACAACTTTTGCTGCTATAACAGAATACCACACAGTGGGTGATTTATAAAGAAAATATTTTATTTTTCTTCTCACAGTTCCAGAGGCTGGGATCAAAGCTCTCTGATCTTTTCTCACAAGAGCCCACTTCTCATCATGAGCACCCCACCCTCTGGAACATCTCATTACCTCCCAGGAGCCCTGCGTCCTATGCCATCAACATTTGAATGTGGGATCATTTCCGACACATGAATTTCGGGGAGGGAAACGTAAGCCATAGCAACACAGAATTGTTAAACTGTGAAATTTTTTAAAAACACAATACTTTAGGAAAATATTCAAAATTCAATAAATAAGACACTAAGTATTTTTTCGCCCTAATTATAAGAATTTATCCACCAGTTCTCTGTCCACTGCTATTATTGTTGTACAAAGTTCTGCATGCAGAATGAATTCATTTGACACCTCAAAGTAATAACTCTACCCAAACCTTTTTGAAGATTTCTCAGGACACCCTTGAAACCATATAGCTGTCTTCCACCTCCACAGTGAAAGGCACCGTATACAGCGCTGGCCAGGTTTGGAAAGGAAAAACTCCCCTGGCAAAGTCCACATGACTTGAAAGCCCTCGTCTCTATAATGTTATGTTCTCTCTTCCTAGCCTTGAAAGCAGGGAGGAAGAGAAAATGCTATTTGAATTCTTATATACATGCTATAAATTGAACTAGCACCAAATATTTTGTTGATTAATGCTTGCATCTCAATATCATAATAACATCCCAATAAATATTTAATAAATAAGTGAAGGTCAGCAAAGCAGATTTTATTCACCAACACATATAATTCCTGTTTCACTCTAGTAGAAATAGAAGTTTATTGCATTCATCACAACTGCTTTGTATTACCTCATGGACAGACAAACAAAAATACATAAGGTATTCAGCAGCTGGACAAATGCATGTCTGTCTGTGTCCCTGCAGGATCAGTTTTAACCAGGATCAGTTTTAATCAGTTTTACCACTGAATTGGTAAAGAAAGAACTGCCACATGAAACCCTTCCCCAGCATGACTTGATCCCAGGGTTCAAATTATCTTATTCACACCCAAATCAGAGCCTTTACCTCCTATAGCAAGTCTCATACCTTCCACAGCGCAAAGACCTCACCTTGCAACATTTCACTATTAGGATTTAACTACTAATTAGATACTATTCAAAGTAAGTTATTTCCTCTCTTTTTCAACTAAAACAATAAGCAAAATTCAATTTTTGAGGTTAACAAATAATGGCAGTTTATAGCTTAGTGATAGAGTGCTTGCCTCATATATGTGAGGTCCTAGGTTCGATCCCCAGTACCAAAAGAAAAAGAAGAAGAAAGGAAAGAAGAAAATGAAGTTAGCAAATAAATATCACAATGTATTTTATTGGAAATAAAATGCCAAATTTATGCAGTAAATTTTTAAAGGTATAATCTAGCCAGAAAACTGGAAATGGAGAGTTTGAAGGAAATTTAACAGTACAAGTTTAATTTTAGTCTCATCTTCCTTTTTTTCAAATACAAGTTTTTTTATTTTGTTTTGTTTTTTTCTTTGAAACTTAAAAAGAAGACTGAGAAGTCAGGCACTATGGAGCACACCTGTAATTCCAGCAACTCCTGAGACTGAGGTAGAAGAATACTAAGTTCAAGGCCAGCCTCAGCTACTTAGTGAGACCCTGTCTTAAAATAAAAAAGAAAAAGGGCTGGGGATGTGGCTCAGTGGTAGAGTGTCCTGAGTTCAATTTCTAGTAAGCCCCTCTCATCCAAAAAGGGTTGAGAGGTTAATGCTAGAAAGAAATGTGTTCCACAGCCTGTGACCTATACGCTGACATCTAACAGTGTGCTGAAGTCTAAAGAGCTTGAAAATTGTTCAGAGATCCCAGAATCTGGCAGCCTGCAGGCTGAATTTGGCCCAGTACCATAGGTCATCATATCAGATATCAACACTCAAAGTTCATGAATCTCCTATTTTAATAATCCAGATTTCTAGTTTCTAACAACAGCAGCAGCAACAACAAATAACGGAGTTCTGGCTGCTCTGACCTCGAGGTTTCTTCCCTCTGGGTGGGAGGCTGAACCCAGGGGAGGTGAGGCTTCCCCAGGCATCCTCCCTGCTGTGGACGAGTCACTAGAACAAACCCAACTTATCCTTCTTGCCAATCCCGAGACTTGGCCCAGGAGCAGAATAAAATCCAGATGCCATTTTGAATTTTTCCTCCTTTACCCTTTTTTTTTTTAAAGAGAAACAACTTTATTTAGTTTTTCACAAGGCCTTGGTTGCTCCAACACTTAGTTGTGTACATGGTGCTGGGGTTTGAACCTGGGTCCTGGTGCTTGCCAGGCAAGCGCCGAAACCGCTGAGCCACCGCTCCAGCCCCTCCTTTACCCTTTTTTACAACTGATAAGCACATGACAATCTCTCCTGCCAAAAGCTGTCCTTAGCAAAAATGGCCACATCTCAATCTGCATTTGCATTTAAACAATTTTCAAGTTTGAACTGGTGTTCTTTCTAGATTTTTGTCACCTAGCAAACCTCAACAGGTGGCTTACTGTCTCACTCTGTCAATATCCAAGTAGAAATATGCATATATCCATGTATGAATATGTAACAATTCCCTCCAATACGTAAGACTATGTCGAAGAAATTAAAAACAAACAAACAAAAAGCCTCAACGGAAAGTTATTTGAGGGGAGGAAAGTCCTACGCCACAGGTCTTCTTAACACCACATCTTCCACCATTCTACAGGCTGCAGGCCAAATCTCTGAAGGAAGAGTCAAAGTTGGAGTAAAGCCTTGTTACTTTCTCTTTAACACATAAAGGATATGTTAAGGTTTAAGAATGTATAAAGGAAACTCAAAGCATTGAGGTCAGCTCCTAAAATATTCATATTATATTACTATTTCACAAAATGAATTTCAGAGAGAGCCCAAGTTACTTCAGTAACCTCCTCCATCTCACAGCCTACATTATATCAACCATCAATTTAGGAAATAATTAAACAGTAAGGAATGAAGTATTTCTTCACCATAATTTTCACCATAATTGATTTTCCTTATTCTTTATGAAGGTAAAATCACCGATACTTTTCATTTAGGAAAAAAGAAATAGCCAACTTCGAGTGAATATAAATGTTTTTAAGAAATGAAGAAGCCAGTTAAATGCAAAAGTGAAATTGCTTTTAAGTAATTCATGAAGGCAGAAACAAAAATCGTAAGTATTGAGGACCTGAAACAAGTGCATTTTATGAAGCAAAATACACAGAATCAAATATTTTCCATAGCAGTAAAACATAATTTTCCTTAGGGAGTTTGGAAAATTCCCTCCAAAGTTCTGATTGATAAGCCTTTACAAGAGAAAGACTGCTTTTTGAGGTAGTAAATCGCCTACTGACATATTCTACACAAAGCTTCAGTGTTTAACACCAAGCTGCAGGGATATGAGTACAAAGACATCAATTATCCCAAAATAGATTGGGGCAGAGTCCAGTTCAGTTATTAGTTCTTTAAGCTATGTCCACAGGGGACAGAAAGAAATAGGGATTTGGCAATCAGCTGGTTAATTTGATCACTGTAGACAACTGCACTGTATAATTTAGGTCGGAAACATACCCTGACCTGGTGTTCTTAATTTGGAACATTCATCAAATTAATCAAATAATTGCCAATTCTCAATTTCACTATACCCTGTAAACAGCGTCCCAGTAAAACAGATCAAGTTTTCACTTACAATTATAAACCAAATGAGGCATTACATTATCTGGGCACATGTACCTTTTGGACGGTGTCTCATTTTCTCCATAGTTCTTCAGCGCCATGTTTCATCTCCCCAAGCCGTGAGTCTCCTTCCGTTTTTCCTACCCCTTCCAGCCCAGATCTCCTAGCCTGTGAAAGGAATGGAGCTACCAGCTGGAAACTCCCTCTACTTCCTGTCTCTAAACATCCACACCAGCATCTGCAGGTGCACCCACCTTACCTCCCACCTCACTCAACAGGAAAGTTGTTTGTCTTTTTTACAAAGCCAACTTCTAGAATCTTCCCCAGGTCCTATCAGTACTACTGCTCAGGGACCTTGTTCCATCTTTTTTATCTTCAACCTTTCCCTTTGCACTCAGCATATAAACAAATGCTATCTCAAGTGAAAAAAAGCAACTTTGTATAAGACAATTAGTCAAAATTAGTAGGACCTTTCTGGAAAGCCATCTCACAACAGGTACTTAAGAATCTTTAAAAAGCTCAGGGAGAAAAAACCCTCAAAAACAGAAGAAAAAGAAAAGAAAAAAAACCCAAACACTTCAGCTCTTTGAGTCAATAAATTCTTCTAGGAATCAGTCCTAGGGAAGTAGTGTAAGATACAAAGCAAGTTTAATTTTAAAGATGGTCTTTGCAGGGTCAGGATTGGGGGAGGGGTAATGAAAAGAAAAAAACTAAGTATCTAATGGACATTAGGAGTTAACACTTCTGAAGAGTTTTTGATGTCGGGAGGAAATGTCCTCAAGTGAGAAAGTCACACAAATGAACACTGGAAATGTGTCCATCGTGTTTACAGATGGTGCCACACCTGTAAGCCACGCAGGCTGAGGTGAGCCCTCTGCAAATGGCACTGCTCAGTCATCGTGCAGTGACAGCATGTCTGTCTCAGGCACTGCCCCGTCCTTCTGCACCAACACACTGCACATGGTGGACAACTAATAAATCTTTGCTGAATGAATGAATGAGGAGTTTTATTTCTGTCTAATTAAATAACTCCATATGGAGAAATACCCAGGGAGCAGTGAGAAAGAAAGGGGATAGCCAATTAGATCAGCCAAATCAACCCAGGCAATTAATTTGGGGACAGATGCTGGAGCCAAATCCTGTATGTGCAAAAGCAGAGCCTACAGTCATCTTCTGGTCTCAAACCAGTCAAAATGCACAGAAAAGACTACAAGGAACAGGAGGAAAAAGGCGCATGTTCAGATTATGGTGCAGATTGCAGATGATCTCTGCGGTTTTTAAAACGTTTTCCTGTTATGCTGTTATTTTCTACGATGAACATGTACTCTATCGATAATTTGAAAGAAAATTTAAAAATAAATTCCTACCTTGACTCTACGTACCCCTACCGCCATTGCGCCTTTCCTCTTTACAACCAAAGGATCCACTATGTTCCTGGCCTCTGCTTTCTCACCCTCAGACTCCCCTCTTCACACACCACTTACTACCACTGACATTGCCAGGATCATCAAAGACCTCAGATCGTTAAATCCAGAGGTTAACCCTCTGTCCTCCTCTTGTTGGACATTTTGCCAGCAGGTGGCTCTGGGAGCCCCTACACCAATCTCATCAAAACCCATTCCTCCCTGGGAGAAGGACAACAGTCATCACTTACTTATCCTTTACTTTTATCCCTCCCACACACCATTAAATGACGGTCATTACCAGGATTGTGCCCTTCTCACTGACCTTACCACACACTTACATCAACCACCCTGTGTTCTGATAACTCTCTGACCTTACTTCTCTAGGTTACTCTAAGCCCCCACATCATATATGGAACCACACCCTGAATCCACAAAACGCTTCAACTGCTGTGCCTAACAATGAAAGCATCTCTTCTACCAGCAGCCCTGACCTCTCTCATCACCGCATCAACCCAAACCTGAGACCTTTTAGGATCCTCTGCGCTTCCTTACTGCTCTAACACAAGCAAATGGGCCCCAGAGCTGTGAAGTATTTACCAAGAGAACTTTCTCCTGAATGTGTCTTATTCCTTCATTCACAATGCATTCATTATGTCCCTAGGATAAAAATGGATGAGGTCCAGCTCTGCCCTCAAGGTTCTGCTCCCAGTGAGACAAACACACAAATCAGTCACCAGGACAAGTTCAACCATACGAGTGTGTATTTGTTGCTGTTCGAATGAAGGGGAGCTGAGTGACGATTCCTGAAGATACAGGTCTTGGGTTCAGGAGACGGCGGGCAATGAAGAGGGAAAAGGTGAGGCCTGTGGATGTTCTGGGTGCTACCGGGGAAGCGGTCAAGGATAACTCCGTGGTCTTAGTGAGCAGAAAAACAGCCGTAACCCTCAACACCACCACCACCACCACCACCACCACCACCGACAGAGTCAAAGACTGAAGGCGGAGCAGGAGCTTTGGGAAGTAACAAATATTTCAGTTCCGAGCAAAGCAAGAATCAGACTTCCGGGGAAACCCAGTGTCTGGGCCTGTCTATGTTTTTTATTTGTTGAATAAAGAAAGTACAAAGCTAAATTGTATGTATGAGATTCTACTGTTTGTGTTAAGAAGGGGGAAATAAGGACATATATTCTTGCTTGTTATTAAGCACGAATTTTTCATTGTCTAATTTATGCATAAAGAATCTTTGGGAGGATATATAAGAAACTAAGAGGGCTGGGGATATAGTTCAGTGGTTGAGTGCTTGCCTAGCATGTGAAACACCCTGGGTTCCATCCCTGAACCCCCCTCCCCCAAAAAAGAAAAAAACCATGAGCTGTGGCAAATGGGGGACAAGGGCAGGAAAGAGAGTGCTCTCTGGGGATGTAGCTCAGTGGTAAGGCATGTGCCTAGTGTAGGCGAGGCACTGGGTTCCATCCCAGTATCACGAAAATATTTTTAAAATAAGAAAAGAAGCCAGGCATGGTGGCCCACAGCTGTAATCCTAGCGAGTTGGGAGACTGAGGCAGGGGGATCACAAGTTCAAAGCCAGCCCCACCACTTAGTGAGGCCTAAGCAACTTAGTGAGAGCCTGTCTCAAAATGAAAAATAAAAGGGGTGGTGATGTGGCTCAGTGGTTAAATGTCTCTGGGCTCAATGCCTGGTACCCAACAAAAAATTAGGGAAAGAGAATGTTCGTTGCTTCCTTTTCTTTCCGGGTTTGACCTATCAATGGACAAGCTATTCAAGAATGCACGAAGGGGAACAGTGCACAAGAAGTCTCAGAGACTGGAAGGTCACGCTGATAAGGAGCTTGCCGTGACTGTGAAAGCCTTGCAGTGAGGTGCGGGAGGGGAGGGAGGAGCAGGGGCTCTGGCTCCGGAGGTGCAGGGAGTCCTGTTGCAGTGTGTGAGTGGAGGCGAGGGACTGAGGCAGAGGCTGGGGCGGAGCACTCCTAGGAGTCTTGGTGAAGGGTAAGGAGGGGAGAAAGGGAGGGATCAGAAGTTCAAAGGAGGATGGCTGGCTTAGTGCAGTGGTCCCTGTGCAGCGCCCCTATAGGGTCTCACCCTGCCCCCAATGTCACCTTTATGTTGCTGCCTCAGCCTTGCCTTTATGGAGTCAGGACAAAGAATTTTTTTAAACTGATGGGAATATTTGCCTACACAAAAGAAAGATCATGCAAGAGTAAAGAATGTAGTAAGAATATTCCCCTGTTGTAGGATCGAAAGCGATAAATGGCCCTGTCCTGATGTGGAGACTCCCACCACCACCATCACCACGCCAGTCACTCGTCCTCTGCCCGTGTCATTACCTTCTCCCTGGATCCAAAGACCACACATTGTTAAGAGTTAAAGGGAAAGTTTGAGATCATCTCACCCAATCGTCTCATTTTGTAGAGTTTCTGAAAGTCCTTACAGCTTTGAACTGTAGGACTCTGAAAGTTTGTGATTCTGTAAATTAAGAGTTGAGTTTCTAGAAAGTTTTCTTACAGCATTTGCATGAAAGGAAATGTTTAAATGAAAAGATTCCTAAAAGCTGCTGGTTTCAGGTCTCAGTGTTATTTCCATAATACCGTTTAACAATAGAGTTACAGGTCAAAAGGTAAGAACATTTAAAATTTTAGTAGCGATTGGCAAGGGCCCTCCAAAAATGTTCTACCAATTTACAAAGCTAAAGGCTCTTATCTGATCTCATCTGATCTGTACATGGGAGGAAATAAAAGGATGTGATGTTAATACCTAGCAGGCAAAACCAAAAGTGTGCAAAATTTGTAAACATATACAAGTATCCACCTCATATGTCCCATTTCTCATCCCAAGAGACACCCATGTGTCCCACAAAGATGGCCAGTACCCTAAACTGTTTTGTGAATAAGCAAGAAGGGGGTATAGGAAAAACTGAATTTCACAATTGTTAAAAGCAACCATTGGGAGTAAGATCTTTGAGATAAACCAAAACACACAAAAATCTATTATCTATTTTACATATATGCATAAAAAATCATCACCTAAAATGCACAAATAAGGAAGATCATTAAATCATAGTGTATGATTTTTAAAAACAACATCTACAACTTTTTCACTAGGGGACTGATTAAATACATTCTTGGTAATGCTCTGCAGGTATCAAAAGGCTAGCAGTGACAACAAAAAATGTTTCTGATTGATTGTCAAAAAAAAGCAAGTGACAAGCTAGGCTCTGTGGCCCAGGCCGGTATCTCAGCCGTTTGGGAGGCAGCGTTAGGAGAACTGCCAGTTTGAGGTCAGTCTCAGCTACTTAAGGGAGGCTCCTAGCAGCTTACGGAGACCCTGTCTCAAAGTAAAACCAAAAAGAACTGGGATGTGATGGAGTGGTAAAGAGCTCCTGGGTTCAATTCCCAGTGTGAAAGAAAAGGAGAGAGGGGAGGAAAGACAGCAAGCGACAGAACACTTTGGAGCGTCACCCCCACTTGCATTTGACCCATGCTTGCCTATGAATATGACCAAGCGTGTTTGTGTGTGCACACACACATGACTACAAACAAAAAGACCTAGAGTGACACATATCATTTTGCTAGCAGTGGTGACCTCTGAAAAAGGTGGTGAGAATGTAGAGGGGAAGTGGCACTGAGGGGCTTTTACATTTTAACTCTATCTTCTTATGTCACCTTTTGTACAAAACTTACTCCTATACATATTTTATAGCTGAGTATGTCTTGCTTTTGTAAATTTTTTTCTTACTCTGCCATTAGATGAATTTCCAAGACACTTCCTATTTAGAAGAAGTGACGGGTTCTGAGGGAGCTCTTGTCTTCCCTGGGAACGTGGACCAAGGATGCACACGAGTGCCATCAGGTCAGCACCGAGTGCTGGTGATTATAATATGCTTCCGAGTGGCCATTGATCACATAATCAAGCTCTCAATGGGACTCAAATGTACTGCAGCTCGACTCAATTCCATTTTATAGGATATAATTTTACCCCAAGCCAGGAATCCAGGCCCCCGCTAGATAAAGGATTTTTATTAGGCATCTGCGTTGAGTGCCTGTGCCCTGAAGCAGCAGTTGCACTAGAATTCGCAGGAGATGGGAACATTTTTGAAAGCATATATTGATTTCAAATGGCAGAATATCTTCCCTGCAGGAAAGAACAATATGAATCATAGCACTATATACAGTGGAAATTATCTCTCTTCAAATGTTTATTCAGAAAACTCTCTCAGGCTGAAAGCCTCACCAAGGCTCACCAAAGCCTCAGCTTCCCCGTGTCTTCTGCAACACGGCAGCTGTTGGCAGCAGCTCCAAGTGCAGAGCCAGAGGTGCTCAACTAAAGCTAAGAACCCAACCGAGCACAGTGTGGAGGGTGGGGAAGACAATGCCAACCCACCAGCCCAAATCTCCCCTCGGAAACCCAAAAGCACTCTGAATTGAAAGGATCCTTATAACATATTTGTCCCCCAAACTGACCACACCTGAGTTCAAGCCTTAGAAGCTTGATCCAGCAGTGTGCACTTGTGGTTCCAGCTGCCTGTGAGGCTGTGTCGGGGGAGGCTCAATTGAGGCCAGGAGTTAGAGGCCAGCCAGGGCAGCTTGGTAAGACCCTGTTCCAAAACAAAAACAAAGCAAAAAAAAAAAAAGTCCCAATCCAAACTATGGGAAGCTATTTATAACCTTTATTTGCTTCATATATTGTGAACATTAAATATGTTTAAAGAAATTAATATGTTCATGTTATGGAAATATTAGTCATCTTGACTCTGAGGATATTATATTAACTCAGAATATTCACTGCACTACTTCATTAAGAAAGAAAGAAGAAAGAAAGAAAGAAAGAAAGAAAGAAAGAAAGAAAGAAAGAAAAAACAGGTACCTGTAATTCTAGTTGTTTGGGAGACTGAGGCAGGAGAATAATAAGTTCAAGGCCAGTCTTTGCAAATTATTAGCACCTGGTCTTAAAAAATAAACAATTGGACTGAGGATTCAGCTCAGTGGTGAAGTGCTTGCCTAGCATACGCAAGACTCTGGGTTCCATCCTTAGTACCATGAAAGACAGGAAAAAAGGAAGGGAGGAAGGAAGGAAGGAAGGAAGGAAGGGATGGATGGATGAAGGGAGGGGGGAAACATGGCTTTGAAAACACATCTGGCCTAAGGGTTTCAAATAATGAAGTCTTGTATGGTGCTATGATCAATGAAAATATCAAAAAACCAGTGTCAATTTGCTCCAATAATCAGGAATAGTGTGGCTATAGAACACACACATATATACACACTCTCACACACACACACACACAGAGTCCAAGAATCTTTTTAAGGACTAATAGATGCAATATCATCAAATACCACATGTTCTCACTTATCTGTGGAAGCTAAAATGTTGATTTCAAAAAAGTAAAGAATAGCTGGGCACAGTGGAGCATGCCTGTAATCCCAGTGAATCGGGAGGTTGAGACAAGACCATTGCCAAGTTCAAAGCCAGCCTCAGCAACTTAATGAGGCCCTGAGTAACTTTGTGACACCTGTTTCAAAATAAAATATAAAAAGGAATGGAGATGTGGCTCAGTGGTTAATCGCTCTTGGGTTCAATCCCTGGTGCCAAAAAGAATAGAATAGAGATCATGAGAACCTGGGAAGGAAATGGGGAGGCAGGGGTGGAGAGAGGATGGCTAATGGATGCAAGGTGCAGTTGTGCAGGAGTAACTTCCCTGTAGATAACTGAGGTTGACAACAATTAGTTGAATATTTCAAAAGAGCTAGTAGAGGGGATTTGGAATATTCCCAACATAAAAGAATGACAAATGCTTGAGGTGATGGATAATCCGAGTACCCTGATCTGACATCACACATTGTATACCTGTACTGAAATGTCACATGGTACCCCATAAATATGTACAATTACTATGTGTCAATTAAAAATAAAAATATATATTTTTAAAAGACTGACAGTTGGGAATGGTGGTGCACGCTGTAATCCCCAGGACTCAGGAAACTGAGGCAGAAGGATCACAAGTTCAAAGCCAGCCTCAGCAACTTAGCAAGGACCTAAGAAACTTAGTGAGACCCTGCTTCAAAATAAAAAAACAAAAAGGACTCAGGGATGTTGTTCAGTGGTTAAGCATCCATGGGTTCAATTCCTGGTTCCAAAAAAATAAAAAATAAAAATGACTGACAGCCAAAAGAGTGAAAGACACACACACATACACACACATGCACGCACGCACACACACACAAAGTCTCTTTACCTAGAGGAATTAAGTGGGTTACTAGGAATAAAAAGAAGCAAATAGAACTATGCCCATTTCAGAGCCATCAGTAATCAGGAAATGCTCTTTACTGCTTGGGAGAAATTTCCCTACACTTGCTCAATGAAATATTATCCTAAGAAGAACATTCTACACATGATATAGAAAATAAATACATCTTAAACACAGTTCCTTGAAGAGACTTTTCCCACTCCTTCTGAATGAGCATGATCTTATATTGTTCCTTGGGGAAATTTTTGAGCACCAGCAGCGAAGGCTGCTGTAGTTGATTCTGTGGGCACACCATCTAGCCAAGCTCCAAAGCCTTTCCTGAGTAGGCAGGAGCGAGCAGCTCTGTAGACTTGATCCAGAGTCCCACTGATTTCAGCCCAAGAAGGATAAATATAGAGGACATTAGCTTCATCTAGTCTTTGAAATAATTGATAGAATCACCTTCTTTTTTAAGTTCTAGAAGAAAGCATAGGTAAAATCTGTGTGACTTTGAGCTAAGCAAAGTTTTCTTAGATGTGACACCTTGCAAAGTATGATCCAAAAAGAAACAATGGACAAATTCAACCTTCATCATAATTAAATACTTTTGTTCTTCAAAATCATCACTAAGCAAATTAAAGACAAACCACAGACTTGGAGAAAATATTTGTAAATTATCTATTACACATGTACAAATATATTTATATACAGTTTATATTCAGAATATGTAAAGAACTCTCTCTCACAGTGATGAAAAGCAAAAGACCCAGTACAACAATGGACGAAGGAGTTGAATAAACACTTCCCAACAGAATGCATGTTATTGGCTAATAAGCACATGAAGAGGTACCAAATACCCTACATTGTTAGGGAAATGCAAATTTAAATGATGATGAGATATCATCATACAATGGAACACCTAGAATCAAGGTGAAGATGGCCAGGTAGAGGAGGCTGTGTTCCTGGGGGCTCTGTGGCTCACGAGTCAAGCAGAAGGAGTCCTGCTTCTCAGCCAGACTCCACAGCTGGGTGAGAGAGTGTAACAGGCATGGGTGTGGGGCCCAGCGAGGTCCATGCAGATGCCCACAGACGCCCCTGGGTGGTCACCCAGTTGCTGCAGAGGGCCATGGGGATGCTGCACACCAGCAGCCAACACCAGAGGATCCTGGACTTCAACTACATGGACCTCATGCTGGGCAGGATCATCCTCAAGGTCAAGAACAAACCCAACTTCTTCAAGGTCACAGGTCAAGTTGTGTTCCGGAATGGGGAGAAAATGGGGAGCATTGAATTTACTTGATTTCAAGACTACAGAGAGGTGACAGGGGGAGAGTACAATGCTGTGGCCTGCACTCTGGAGACCATCAATGATACCATCAGGTTCCAAGGATCTTAACCGCCAAAGGACTAGACCATCACCCTGGAGCAGCTACCGACGATCTCCCTGCCTCTCCACAGCCTCCTCTCTGCCCTCGCCAGCCTCGCTTGATCATGGCCATTGCTTTTCTCTTCTTCAACATCAACAATCGGAATCAGAAGCCAATCAGGATGTTGAGGCCCTGTATGAACAATAAGGCTTTCCTACGTCTCTATATTTCTCTTTGGCCTCGATGGAGCCTCTCACTCAAAAAAGACCTTTGAAAGGCTTTGCACTATAACTCATTCAGCCAATAGTACATGACATAAAGTCTCTTGGTGACCGCAGTCATCCAACACAGAGGCAAACCTACATGGAGGGACAGGAATCAACCCAGGCAGCAAAGTGAGCATAAACAGCGTCTGGAAAATTAAGCTGGTGCATTTAACACACCACTGAGAAATGACTGGGCACCCCAACAAGGAAGGAAAGAGAGTTATCCACCAGGAACTTGGCAGCACGGAGCCCAGGCCAGGTCATTTCAGAGGGAACAAATTCTCCCAGCTACCCAGGTGATGCTCACGGAATGAGATGAGGAATGTTTACGTGGCTGACTTTTGTGTCACTTAGAAGTTTTATCATGATTTTCTACCTCAGTGGTATTTCTCAACCTTTTTATTTTTTTTCTTTCATTACTGATCCCCTTCAGGAGCTTTTTTAAAACAATGTTTCCTAATCAGCACTCCCATGAAATTTTAATACCAAAGATATCTTGTGTATCTGTGTATGCACTGTATGCATTCTGTTTCCCACATAAAAGACCAATATTTTTCCACATTAAAAAAAAGGGCCTAAAACCAGGCCTGTATGAAAGGTAGTTAATCTCATGTATTAGACCCAACAAAGGTGTAGTAACAAAAAATCAAGGACAATCATAGATATGGGGGGGTAAGGTCAATGGGGGAGGGGAATGGGAAGGAGAACAGGGAAGGATCTAGGGGGTAATTCTGGTTTAAGTGGTTATGCATATTATATTGCTACTTTAAATGCATTTATGATTATACAATAACTCAATTCCTTAATAAAAAATATTTTTAAAAAAGAAAGCCTCAGAAGACCAAATGCTGGTGAGAATGTGGAGAAACTAGAACTCACATACATGGCTGGTTGTAACATAAATTGAAACAACCATTTTGGAACACAGTTAGGCAGCTTTTATTTATTTATTTATTTTTAAAGAGAGAGGGACAGTGAGAGAGAGAGAATCAATTTTATTTAGTTTTTCATGTGACTTTCGTTACTCCAAGACTTTGTTGTGTATGTGGTGCTGGGATTTGAACTTGTGTACTAGCGCATGCCGGTCAAGCACTGTAACCACTGAGCCAGCGCTCCAGCCCACAGTTAGGTAGTTTTAATTTGTAATTAAACATGTACTTATCATAAAGCCCAGTGATTTCACTCCTAGTTGGCTACCCATACCAAAGTTTGCACACAAATGTTCATAGTATCATTGTTGTAATAGACAAACATTGAAAATAGCTCTAAACTAGAACGAGCAGAATGTGGTACAGCTGTCAAACTGAATACAACTCATCAGTAACTGAAACCTCAAACACCGAGGCTGAACCTCAAGAGCACTTTTGCTAAGTAAAAGAACCCTGACCCAAAAGATTACATATTTTGATTCTATTTACATGAAATTTCTACATATGGCAAAGGAATAGAGAAAGCACTTCTATCAATGACTGGCTGGGGCTGGGCTGGGTGTGGGAACTGATCACAAACTGGTATGAGGGAAGTTTTTGGAGTGACAGAAATGCTCTACAATTGGGTTGTGGTGATAAGTTACATAAGTATTTAAGTTTATTAGTCATCAAATTGTTGGGGGAAAAAATCACTTATTTTTGGTGTTGGAGACTGAACCCAGGACCTCATGCACTCAGTAGGACACACATCACTGCTGAGCTGCGACCCCAGCAGAAATCATTTGCTTTGTTCATATATTATAGCATCTCTTTTGAAAAGTGTATACATAGCTGTGCAGGGTGGAGCATCCCTATAATTCCAGAGGCTTGGAAGGCTGAGACAGGAGGATCGCAAGTTCGAAGCCAGCCTCAGCTCTTTAGTGAGGTACTAGGCAATTTAATGAGAACTTCTCTCAACATAAAAAATTAAAAAGGGCTGGGGATGTAGTTCTGTGGTAACGTGCCCCTGGGTCCAATCCCCAGTATTCTGACCCCCCTCAAAAAAAGCATATACCTCAAAAATAATATGCTTGGACTAGGGGGTAGCTCAGCAGAAAGCATTTGCTTAGCATGCCTTGGGTTCAATCCACTGCACCAAAGAAAAGAAGTTGTTTTAGGAAGCATGAGTTGAAGCAACCTGAAGTCAAAAATTATTGTGTGGCTATAACTGTACTTAAAAACCATCCTGTGAGGCTGGACATGTAGCTCAGTGGTGGAGCATTGCCTAGCATGTGCAAGGCTCTGGATTCAACCCCCAGCACAGAATGAGAGAGAGAGAGAGGGAGGGAGGGAGGGAGGGAGGGAGGGAGGGAGGAGCCATCTCATGTTCATTGGAGCACTGTTTGCCATTTGAAACTTGAAAGAGCCTGATGTTCATCAATAGGGCAATGTTGACACAGGTAAACTCATTCCTATTATGAGAAACTATGCAGATGCAGTTATAAAAAGACTGAAAAGATCACCAAGATATGTTGTCAAGTGGGAAAACTAGCAAAGTCACAGAACAATATTGAATAGTATAATTTAAATCTCACACATATACTAAACCACAAAAGGCTTACCCTGGGGAAGGTTGAGAGAATGTGCTTAGGAGGGGTCTTTTATTTTTTAATATATTCTTCTTTAGTGTTTAAATTTTTTCACAACAAGCGTGGACTACTTTTGCAGGTTAAATACAATGTTTAAGCACTCTTCCCAACCCTTGACTAAATATCAGTTCTCAGCAATCCCTGCTGTTAAGGAAGTCATGTTTTCCTTCAAAACACACTAGAAAAAATTACTTCAAGCATGTTAGAAGAAGACATATAATAGCCTTCTCCACCAGCCAGCAGTTGGATGTCCTTGTAGCTTGTCATAATGGTAATAATAACAATAATATCCTTTATGCACGTAGTTTCCTTCTATGGCAGTCCTGTGAGGCAATGCTGCCACCCCTGTTTTGGAGGAGACTCTGAAGCTAGAGAGGGTCAAGTCACCTGCCCAAGGCCACCCAGGTAGGCAGGGTGGGAGGGAGGCCTATAATTTTAAATCTGGTATTTTTATTCAGCTGCCTGTCTCATCAAAGATGATGATAACCGTATAATGATGATCCTGAGGCACTATAAGATCCTGAAGGTCTTATGAATCATCAAAGAAAGATTTAATTATGTTGAACGCAGTTTAAATTTTACCCATACTTTATTTTGCTATAATCCCTTGTAAAGTGTTCAGCCTTGTCTAGCACACATGGTTACCCTTGTTAACAAGATTTGATTAACCAGACGCTGCTGGCCAGGCTGCAATGTGGGGAACTTCCTCAAAGTTGACCCCTTTCATGGTTTAAGAGTCTTCACTTCCCGCTCACCTCACAAAGCCTCAATTCCCTTTTCCCCAAGGACCCGGTTGACCCCAGCCTTCCCACAGCCTGAGGGTGGAAGGGTCAGGAGGAGGTTGCCTAAGCCATCACTAGAAGAGGCCGAGGTGCCAGGAGCCCAGGTCCTCCCTGTGCCCTCCCATTGCTGGGGCTTTGGTGACAATCTACTGGCCACCACCATGCCCTCACTCTGGCCGGGCCTCCCGACAGCCTGTGAGTGGGAAGAAGGTGAGGGAGTGAAAGCAAGTAGGTGAGGGAGTGAAAGCAGGTCTGAGCTCAGGCCGAAGGACTGCAGGCAGTCGCTCTAAGGAAGAGGAAACAGGGACGTTTAAACCTGGGAGTGGGCTTCTTCATGATGATGCCAGACTATCCCAGCAAGAGGAATGCAGTTTTGGTAAAAACAGATCCAAGTTTTAAATATAGAGACAAGTGACGATAAAGCTACAGGACCGGGAATCAAAGTAGTCCACAGTGGAAATAAATAGAAGCCTACCCTGTGACAGCCATTTTCCACCAGACAGAGGGATTCAAAACTTACTGGTTGAGTGATTTGATATATTACTTAATCTCCATGCCTTAACTTTCTTGTCTATAAAATCAAGGTGGGAATACTTTAATACCACACTACCTTGATAGTGTGATTAAAAATAACCTATGTGTACTGCCTAGCCTCACTCCAGACATGTAGTAGATGTTCACTGAAAGGTAGATTTGTTACTATCTAGCTGTCATCCTGGTTATATTGTAAACATGAGAAAACAAAACATGATTCTCAAGACACTTCTAGGTCTAAAACTTCACAATTCTATTATTGAAATGATTGAGCCAGGAGTGTAAGTTGATTTGCCATGGCAAACCATTCAAGGATTTACTCAGGTGCCCACTTCCAGGTCTCCACATTACCCCTGTTCTCCTGCACAGGTTCCATTAAAGCAGACCCCAGAGTCCAAATCACAACCCAGGTGCTGGGCCAGGTGTCCACTGTGGAAGTCATTAACCACAGCAGTGAAATGCAAGAAGCACAATCCCTGCCCCGCATTATTTCTTCTTAAAGGCTTTTTCAAAAAACTCTGCTGAAAAAAAACTAACTCCTGTTCTTTGTGGGTTGGGAAGTATAGAAAACAAAAAAAAAAAAAAAAAAAGGAAACCATCAACTCCAACTCACAATGCAGCTGTGAATACTTTGGTCTTCTGACTCCAGATCTGTTGTCTGCATGTGCCTCCGATGAAGGTGAGACCCACAACCGCATGTTAAACAGACTGTTTCACTTACTTTCAGCTCCAACTAACCCTCCAGTCCTGTGGCTTTCCAGAGGTTGAAGCCTGTGGTTCTAGACTCCACACAGCTGCAGACCAACCCACATGTTTTAGGGAGTCCAGCTCCTAAAAGCCCTAATCGTGAATGCATTCCAGAGAAATCAGTAGCCACTTCTCTTAGAAATTCCACAAATCCCATTATGTTCAGGGAGTCTTAAGGCTATCTCTGGGATGTAGCTATCCCAACAGCTCTTGATGCTTAAATTCTTGAATGGATCAAGAAAATGTGGTATATATATACACAATGGAGTTTCACTCAGTCATAAAAAATGAAATAATGGCATTTGTTGGTAAATGGGTGGAAATGGAGAACATCATGCTTTGTGAAATAAGCCAGACACAGAAAATCAAGGGCCCAATGTTTTCTCTCACACGTAGAAGCTAGAGCAAAGAAGGGAAAGAAGGCAGTGGGGGAGAGGACTGGATATCAAAGATCAGGGCAGTAGAATGAGAATGAGAGGAAGGGAGGAAAAGAAGAGAAAGGGGGAAGAACTATCGAATGAATTCAACAAAATCATGTTACATACCTACCAAAAAGAATTTCACCATTACATATATGTAGAAAATACCAATCAAAATTAAATAAATAAAGGAATGAAAGGAAGATCAATAGAGGAGAGAGGCGGGAGGAAGGGAGGAAGGTAGGGAAAACGGAGGAATGGGGGTTGAAATCAAATTCCTTGCATGTATTATTTTGTCAAAATGACCCCAAATACTAAGTATAATTATAATACTCTTATTTTAAAAATAAAAAAAAAACCCAGACTTAATTCCTCGCTGACCCTGGTTCTGTGTGCAATCATCAGGCAATGAAAGTAAAAGGGTTGACACTGTAAGGTGAGATGTAAAGTCCCAGTGGGACATTTGGTCCCTGGAGCAGCAGAGTGGAAGGGCAGTATCCTCCCAATACTTGCCACCCAAGTGGTGTCTCCTGACATGCAGCATGCCCTGGAAATCCCAGTGATAGGCCACACTCATCTGGAAGCCTTGACCTCACAGGGAGGCACTGCCTCAGGCTGAGTGGTCACAGGACACTGCCAGAATGCAGCCAGAGGTTCCTACAGAATCGTTAAGAGAGTAGGAACGTAATTAAAAGTGGTATTAATGCTGGGCACAGTGGCACACGCCAGTCATCTGAGTCATTCAGGAGGCTGAGACAGGAAGATTCCAAGTTTGAGGCCAGCCTCAACTTCATGAGACCCTCAGCGACTTAGCAAGACCCTGTCTCCAAAATAAACAAAACAAAATGGCTAGCTTAGTGGTAAAGTACTCCTGGGTTCAATTCCCAGTACCAAAAAGTAAAAATTAAATTATTATTGACTTTGTTAAACTAATTGCCTGGAATCTCCTGAAGCCCATTTAGGGGAAATCTTTAGTGGGTAATAATAAAGTTGGGGTAACAGTAGTGGTATTTTTGTTAAAATAATAATTTTAATACTATAGAATCACTTATACTTTCAAATATGATGTCTTGAGCCAAACATGAAGCCAAAACCCCCAAAACACTGAATGACAGACACCAGATATTTGCTTGTTAGTACTCCAGATGCAGAAGCACAGCAGGAAACCCAGTTGGAGACCACTGCTTTGCAGTCAAGGGCACAATTTCATCCACATGCTAGTTTGGTAAAGTGTTGGTGAGTTCATGTTGCACTGAGATCCAACATGAACAGTCCAGGGGGAGAAAGACTTCCAGTGCAGGGCTGTGTGGCTGCCTCTGAGGCTGCTTAGCAGAGTATCTGTCAAGCCATGTACGTGACTACTTACTTCACTGGTGCTCATAATACCTGACCAAAGGCAAAGACTGCATTGGGAGGTTATTTTCATTGCATTGTGAGCTCCTTTCTCTTAGGTTGAGCAGAAAAATAGAATTAGCCTGCCTAGAATATTAATTTTTATTTCCTTTGTTTTTAAATATTTTTGGTACTGGGGATTTAACCCAGGAGCACTTTACCATGGAGCCACGTCCCAGCCACTTTTACATTTTATTTTGAGACAGGTCTCACTAAGTTGCTGAGGGTCTCACTAAGTTGGTGAGGCTTGCCTTGAACTTGCAATCTTCCTATCTCAGCCTCTCAAGCCACTGAGATTATAGGCGTGCACCACTGTGCCTGGGTAGAATATTAATTTCTGAATCCATGTTGTTTTGACCCTCATTTTCCAGGAGAGCCATTGTGGGGAATGCATACCTATCTGAAAAATTCTCTTAACCATAATATTATTTTTGCATCTTCCCTTCATAGCAGATCTGTATACAGGTTGAGCATTCCTAATTCAAAATCTGAAATGCTCCAAAATCAGAACCTTTTTTGAGTGCCAACATAAACCTAGAAGTAGAAATTCCACACCTGACTGCATGTGATGTGTCAAAGTCAAAATGTAGGCATACTAAAAATAGGTATTTAATTACCTTCAGCCTATATTTATAAGGTGCATAAGAGGCAAAACATATTTCATATTTAGACTTAGGTCCTATCTGTAAGATACCTCAAGATTTTTTTCATGCATGTGCAAATATTCCAAAATTTTTTTAAAATCTGAAATTCAAAACATTTCAGATAAAGGGTGCTCTATCTGCACTAAGCTACAGCCCAAAGTGAACCAGGGAAGAAATATTCACTTCAGGAGGTAAAATGTGCACATACAGGAAGAGCCACATTGGTAAAATAAAGTTACTAACTAGTGTTTTGTTACATCAGAAAGGTCATCCTCTTTAAGGAAATAACTTCACACTAGATATAACTCTTACTTCAAATCCAAGCCCTTACCTTTTGACTTCAATTTTCAACTTGTTGCTTAAGGCCTTTGGCAAGGCCCAGGGAAGATTCTCCTTGAGGTAGCCATCTTGTAGGAACATGGTGGTAACAAGGGAGGTGTGATGGGGCTGGGTTTTCTGTATGAGTCCCTTCAAGGAGTCATCCTCTCACAAAAAAATTCTAGGAAGCTGTAGGAGACTCTGAAAAGAAGCCAAATAAGCACAATGGTTATAATATGTTGGATACCAAAGGTGCCCAACAAGGCTGACAGAATCAAGGTGTACCTGAGTTCTTAGGAAGGTTTCAGCCCTCAGTGTTTCTCCTTCCAATTACATAGAGTTTGCCTCTTCAAGGCTCAATTAAAGTGGCTTTAAGTGCCATCTGACCACCTTCCCAGAAATCCCTTTTTCCTCTGAATTATCAGCTCTTATTCTTGGTGCTATTTTTAAATGCCACTGCCCTGTATTGTTGGTCCTTATGTCCCATCTTTTCACTTGAGTTATTCCTTCTTTAAAATTAGAACTTTTTTCTTTTGAGTCTTCAAAAACCCCACAGCCCTCAGAGCAGTTCCTGATAACATGAGGTTTGGTAAGAACACAGAGCCCTCAGGGGAGCACTGACCCTGTCCAGACCTCTGTGGCCCTGTTTTACCCCTGCCTGCATTTCCTTGTCATCTCCAGTCCTAACAACTCTTCCTATCCAACAGCAAAGCACATTTTCCCTCCTAGAGCCCAACTCTCAAACAGCTGGGGCCCCAAATGGTATTTGTTTGGGGTTTTTTTGGAGGAGGGTCATTTTTTATTTGTTGTTTAATTTTACTTCATAATCCTCTCTCTTCTTCACAAGGTACACAGCTCCTCTCAGACAACAGGGCACCACATCTTTCTATTTCAGTTCCTGCTAACGAGACGACAGTGCCCAACTCCTTACCTTGGATGATTTTTCTCTCAGGAATTTGACTTTCATCAGCAGTACCCCAGCCCAGTCCATCAGTTACAACCGTCAAGATCTGAATCCCAACTGCCAAGAGCATTCACATTCTTTCCCAGGGTGCTCCTGGGCACCAGGCCAATTGGATGGTGAGATCTCAGTTTCCTTACGTGGAACATTCTCTGACAGTTATATATAGTTATGGGAGAGTTTTTCACCTATAGCACAGGAAAGATGGAAGAGCCAAATCCTCCAGCCAACGAATTAGAATCTTGATGATGATGTAGTCCAAAGCTTCTGACAAAAAAATGAAGAAATTCCTGGGAAATTAGAGAAGTTATCTTTCCAGGGGCAGAGTGGGGATGCTATATGTTATTACTAGAGGGCAACCCTTGGCAAATACTTTTTCAAAGAAAAGAAAAAAGGTTTTCCTATTTTAAAATCTTTGATTGGGTACTGGAGAGCTCTGAACAGATGCAGTGGAGGATTCTCAGCATTTGTGTTGGTTGTTAATGTCTGCCTTTGGGAAACAGTGTCAACTCTAGCAAATTTTGCTACTTCCGGTCATCTACTTCCCATGGGTTGCCTCAGACCAATTGGATTTCCCCCAAGTGATGGACTGAAAGTACCAACAATAACCAGTCTGCCATAGTTCATTGCTAAATAATTCCTTCTTGGTGGCTTTGTAATAATGAATGTATATAAAAAAAGAATCTGTATTGTTCTGTTGGGCTCTTTTGAGATTCCTAGTATCTCATTACGTCAGGGGAGTCTTTGTTTCCTCAAGGTAAAAAAACAAAAAACAGAAACCCACATATTACTGGCCTTTTTATTTAGCTGTCACAATACCAGCAGTGGGAGAGTCACCATGCCATGGAAACAATGGTAGCACGGATCACTTCACTTTAAAATGTGGTACCTAATTATTGTTTTGGGGGGCAGCTAATAAGTGGTACTTGTAGGTGATTAAACACATTTGGGTTTGGAAGACCAGTGGGTGAGAAGCAAGCAACTATGTTTAGTAATAGTATGGAGATTGTCTGAGTCCTGTCTGCCTCTGGAGGCCATCCCGCCCCACCCACAGTGCCTTCTCACCAACTTTCACAACAGGCTGAAGATGCCTGGGAAGCCACCCAGGCAATAAAGCTCATTCAGAAAGGACATCCTGAGTTTGCTGTGCACCCTCACAGATTCAGCTTAGCCGCCACTGAAAACAAAGAGGACTCAAGTGTATTTACAGCTGATGATGCCAAATAAAAGGCCCTGAAAATCCCATAGTTGATGAGCACCTGTCCTACATCATGTATCACAGCCGATACCACGGCTAAAGAGAGTAACCCTTCCACACCCTTGCAGCGAAGATAGCCCATTTAAACTTAATTGAAAAGCAAGCTGATGTGTTAAAGCATTACTCCAAAGCACAAAGATGGTAATGAGCACATCTGCCCAGCTGGGAAACACTGAAGGGGAGGCAGGAAAAGGCTCCACAGAGGAAGGGGCTTTTGAGAAAGGAGACTCCAGCAGAGGAAACCCAAACAACAGCAATGAGGATTAAAGGGTGCAGCAACAGGGACCAAATTTGTAAGGTAGTTTCAACCTGACCTGTATCTACAACAGCCATCCTGTGTCCATGCCTTCTTCACAGCTGAGTTGCAGTAAAAACGATATATGCGGAACACCTTTCTGCAGTCCAGGTAGAACTTGAAAATCAAGTTGGTACTGCATTAAAACTCCCTGTTCCCCAACTCTGTAACCTAAATCTTTCCATCAAAAACTGGACATTGATCTATCTTAACAGCTTTGGGAAGTGTGAATGATAAAGAAATGAAAATATTTCAAAAATGGCAGATGCTTTCCAGTGGAATCTGAATTTACCAGGTCCCTGCAACCAGCATTTCACTGACTACAGCATTTGACTGACTACAGCCCTAAGAACTGGAGCTACAAAGACAAATTAAACATGGCCTCTCTTTGTAGGATCGCTAGAAATCAAAATAGGCATTTCTTTTGTGGATCCCAAAGGACGAGAGCTGGTTAATGACAATATTTATACCAGCTTGGACCAAAGGAGCAAACACACTTTCAATTTTAACCTTCATATTCACACTCATCTGCAATTGTTTTCTGCTATGCCACAATTCTAAAGTGATGTAGAATCTTCACATCTCACCAGAAAGTGGGTTTACTTCTCATACAAATAATTATATTTTAATTTTTTGCATTGAAATGTCATTCATTTTGTGACATGGTAGGGGATGAGGGTTATGTTATTTAGATGGCTATTTCACTTCCACGTTGATCTGCTACAGAGTGCCGGCAGATATTTTACCTGAAGTACAAAAAGTATGAAAAGTTGCTGTGTACACCACCCCACAAAAAGTATTTTTGAATTGTTTCTCCTTTGGAAATATTTAAATTCAGCCATAAAAATAAATCCATACTGAACGTAGATCCAACAGACTAGGAACTGGTTGTTAAACAGGTTAGAAATGGCATTACAAAAACTGTCAAACCAAAATTTAAAATAACATACATTTAGAAATTTGTATGTGTATAATATATATAATTACTCAATAAACGTATTGTCCAAATCCTATATAAAATGAATATGTATTAGTCTGATAAATAGGAAAAATCATTTTTTAAAGCAACAGACAAATAATCATCTTCCCCACCCCAACTTAATCAAACAATTCAGGGGAAAGAGGGACATTAGTCATAGAGACTTGGGTCCTCTCTGCAGTGAGGACCCAGATTACTTGGAAATCCTCGGTTCGGGGGAGGCAGGACTTCAAGAAGCAGGTGTGATGGTCCCCATCTTACAGATGAAGAGATGAAGGGTGAGAAATTTCCTTTCTCTCATTACTCTAAAAGTTTTTATGGAGCCCAGGAGCTCGCTTTGTTCACAGTATGAGTAGGGCACAGTTGCTCCCCACCAGAATCTCACAGAATCACTAGACACCCAGTGATTTGCTAGAAGCTGGAAGGTGGCAGGCCCAGGATTTGAACCCAGGGCATTCTGGTGTCAGGGCTCAGACTCCTCCCCGGAGCACTGATGCTCCCAACCAGGTGCCAGGATGTGTTAGACCATTTTAGGTCTCGGCTGGGGGCCCCTAAGGCCGACATGAAAGGGGAAGGGCCACAACGCTCGTCTTTCTTATTGTCAACTCTTCCTTTGTGGACGCTGCGTCCATCTCTGCACTCATCTATAAACCCAGGGTGATCCAGGGTCTATACCACTCATCAGAGAGAGCTTAAGAACAATAGAACAGGGGTTAGGGATTTAGCTCAGTGGCAGAGCGCTTGCCTAGCATGCACAAGGCCCCGAAATCAGTCCTCGGCCCTGAAAAAAGAATAAAGAGAAGAAAAAAGAGCAATAAAACAAAAAGCATTTTGTTGGACCATATTTTTCATCATGTCATTCCAGTGCTCAAATATTTTTCAAGAGTTCTCCATTGCCTAAAATGGCCACAGCAGCATACTTGTAATCCCGGTGAACTGGGAGGCTGAGGCAGGAAGATATCAAGTTCAAGGCTAGCCACAGTTATTTAACTAGATCCTGTCTCACAATAAAAAATAAAAAGGACTAGGGATATAAAGACAGAAATTTCTGCTAAAACTGCACTAGTATGAGTGCGCGCGTGTGTGAGTTCTAAGCTTAACTATTAAAAACAAAAAAGAAACAATCTCAAGGTCCATCAATAGTGGAATAAATAAGTTATTTTTGCCAGTTTTATCTAAGGAAGAGTATTCAGCCATTTAAAAAGGTAGAGAATCAAATATCTACAGACTTGGAAAAATATCCAATACATATTTTTAAGTCAAAAAAGGAAAGAAAAGAAAAAGATAAAAGGTTGCAAAGGAAGGAGACAGCACGTTTCTATTTCTATTTACAGTTTCCAAAGAATGCATGTTTGTATATAATGCAAAATTACAAAAGTAAACTTAGAAGATTCGCAACAAACTGGTGATGGAAGTATTATCTGAATCGTTTACAAGAGTACTGTTATCCATATATTACCTATGTAATAAAAGAGACAAAGAGATCGTCGAAGAGGAATAAACAATTTAAATATTATTAGAAGCAATTTGTGTCTGAGAGGACAAACACAAAAAAACATATTTGCTGAAATATAACCACCAGATTAAAGAAATTGATTATTTCAAATCTCTTATTTGCTTTGTGTGTGTGTGTGTGTGTGTGTGTGTGTGTGTGTGTGTGTGTGTGTTTTAAAGGCTGCTTTCCCTTGGTCATTATGTTTACACTGCCACTTCAGTCTTCCTTATCTAAGAATAAATTCCTTTGCTAATGTGTTTTTAAAAATTAGAAAGCTTCCTTGCTTAAAAGCCACCAATCAACTGGATCTACTCTGTTAACAAGTGTGCTGAGCAAAATCTGATTTGGGCAGAAGGGCAGACCCAGGAAATGAAAAATTAGCATCACATGGCAATTCAGAGGTTACAATAGTCACTTAACAGATTTCCCTTTATCTTTCCAAAGGACAGCCTTTTAGGAAAGAAGTTTTCTAATTGTTTCAGGGCATCCAGGTGAAGCCAGGCGGTTCACCTGCTCCTTCCTCATTGTTCCCTTGAAGGCTTACCTGCCCCCACCTCCAGAGTCCTCCCTGCTACAGCTTGGAGGGCTAGCCCTGGGGGATGGTTTTTGTAGTCTGCATGCTGCCTCATGCTCTGAGACCCTGAAGAGGCTTTATGGCATCCTAACTTTCAGACAGACACGCCACCAAAGTACACAGCAGGGGAGAGGAACGCAGGGCCACACACCTACAAGACACTTACATTTCAACCATCAGCACACGTCAAAATGGTTTAAGGTTTATTAAAGCAAACAGTTCCATACCATCAGAAGCCTCACTCCTCACCTCTAAGTGATTTTTTTCTCTCTTTTCCACTTCCTAAAACATACCAGTAGACAGATAGCAGCAATTTCAGAAACCTCAGAAATAAAGGGGCAATGGTAAAATCTCCAGACTACAAATATTCCAGAATATCAAAGAGAAAATACGTCACCATAAAACATTCAACTGGTTTGCAGGGTATCTTACAAGAGACATGGGAAAGGACAAACAGAATGACACACTCCTGTTATCCCAGCTGCTTAGGAGGCTAAGATAGGAGGATGGCAAGTTTGAGGCCAGTTTGGGTGACTCAGACCCTGTCTCAAAATAAAAATAAAAATAAAAATATCACTCAGTGGTAGAGTGTTTGCTTAGCATGTAGCAGGCTCTAGATTCTACCCCCAGTTCTTTTTTTTTTTTTTTTAAGAGAGAGGGACAGCGAGAGAGAGAGGAAGACAATCAATTTTATTTAGTTTTTCATGGACTTTCGTTGCCCACACACTTCACTGTGTATGTGGTGCTGGGGTTTGAACCCGTGTACTCGCGCATGCAAGGCAAGCACCGTAACCGCTGAGCCACCGCTCCAGCCCTACCCTCAGTGCTTAGGACAAAAGAATGGGAAGAATATTTCCGATAGCAATGTTATCAAAGGGATGTTTGAGCAGGGGTTTTCTTGTTGTTGTTTTTTAAATGGAGGCTTTTTTTTTTCCCCTAAAAAGAACTTAACTCTTGGATAAGTTCTAAACATTCAGATATCATTTTGATTCTAAAATTCAGGAAGAAGTTAGTGACATACACAATGAAGACACATGGCCATGTCTCCAGAGGAAGAAAAGTTGGCAATTATTTAGATGAATAGGTTTTAAAATCTAAGGAAAGCAGTGTTTTCCCCCACTTGTGCTGGGAGTCAAACCCAGAGCCTCACACAAGCTAGATAAGTGCTGTACCACTGAGCTGCATCCCCAGCCCTAAGGCGATCTTGATGAGCAGCATCCTCCTCATTCTAAACCTGCTTTGAAATCTGTCTTGGATTAAAATTTTCAGCAAGAGTTTATTTGCCCAAGTGTATGCTGTCTGACATGAACAGGAATGCAGACTAGACTGTACTTTGTGTTTCCTCTCTTTGGAAACTTTTCAGGCAAAAAAGAATTCAGATTAGGGACCTATCTGCTATGCAGCTTCTTCAACCCTCCGCACCCCTAAATAGAAGATTTTTACAGGTTAGTTAATGGGTACAATATCACAGTAGGAAAGGAAAAACAGATTCCTGGATCCTCTAGCACTGTAGGGTGAATATACTCAACAAAAGATTATTGTAGGGGCTGAAGCAGTGGATCAACGGTTGGAGCGCGCTTGCCTGGCATGTGTGAGGACCCGGGTTCAAACCCCCAGCACCATGTACACAATGAAGTGTCAGAGCAACAAAAGTCACATGAAAAACTAAATAAAATTGTTCTTTCTCTCTCTCTCACTGGCCCTCCTTCTTTAAAAAAAAAAAAAAAAGTTTATTGTGTATTTCAAAACGTCTTTACCACAAACAAACAAAAAAAGTTTGAGGTTATGCATATGCTAATTGCCATGATTTGATCCTTATACATTATGGAGATTTATCAAAATATCTTGGGGCTGGGTATGTATGTACTTTAATGCTAAACCATGAGCTTAGCATGCAGGAGGCCCTGGGTTCAATTTCCTATACCAAAAACAAACAAAAAAATCACACTGTACCTCATTAATATGTTCAATTACTTTGCATTCATTAAAAATAAAGTTTCAAAAAGAATCCTCTATCCAATAATTCTTGGCTAAATTTAGCTGAATTGTTCCACATTCTCTCTTTCCACAGTGCAAAGAGAACCTGCTAGCTTTCCTTGTAACAGATCTTACACTAAGCCTCACTTGACAGTGTAAAGCCAGGAATGGAACAGCAGAGCTATTCGATTTCCATTTTGGCCTGTTTCTGAATTGATTTGATTAAAGTTCACTCAGACTATATATCCAGGCTCTTGCTTTCTCATTCTTCCCACCATAGTTTAATCCTTAATTTCCTCTACTGCTGGAATGTCTGGTGGTGAATGACTGGGATTCAACACGCAGCATTTCAGGATGGACCTAGCGCAGCTTGGTGGTCCAAGACTCTTAATTGATAAGTGGCTTCTCTACATTTATCCATATTAAAAGTTCCCTCCCCTTGACTTTCTTTAGCTAATACAAACTACTTTCAAAGAGGGTACATGGTTACATCAGAGGGTGCTTTTTTCAGGGTGAGGGGATGCTGGAAGAACAAAGTTTATACTCAACATTTTTTAAAAAACTCAAAACAAACATTGCATTTATTCTTTGTCTCTGTGTTTCATGAACTTTTTCTCATTTCTCTCTTTTAGATCTGTATGTGTTCCCAACACCTGTCTCTCCAGGAAGCACATATCCCGTTTCTTTAGCTCACCAGAAGTAGACATATATATTATTTCCCTGAGGGTTAGAGAAAGCTATCAGAACTTGGCAACTTATAAAGTAAATACCCACTAATTGCAATACATTCATTTAAATCAGGTCTTTATCCTCCTTCAGCATTGTAGTAGGTGGCTTCCTTTGAAGTCTTGCTGAATTTGTCCAAAATTACCTTGCCTGAGGCAGATGGCTGCTTGGAACATTTGTTCTGAACCGATCCCCAAAGCAGTAAATCTTAGCGTTGGTAAAGGCTCACATGCCACAAAGAGGAAATGTCCTGGGTAGGGCATGGATCCAGGCTTAGATCCCCCATTGTATGCAAAGAAAAGAAAGAGAAAGGGAGAGATAACTGCACAACTCTCAGGGATATAATGCTTTTGTACAACTCTGATGATGTTATAAACCACAAACCCTGTACATTACTCAAATCCGTAACCAACAGCCTGACAGTGACTTAGTGAATTTTTATCTCTTTTTCTTCTGCATCCATTCATGCATACATATGCCTCTCTCATTTAAAAAGAGTTTGTTAGATAATGTTATCATTCACTCGTGTGCTTGCTTTCAACACAGGTAGCTCATTCCCCTCAGCACTTTAAACTCATCCTGGGAATTTTATTTCACCTAAAGTAAGAATTATGCTTGATTGGCACCATGGTATCATACCTGCCATAGATTCCTAACTGTCCTCACAAATGCATTGATAATCTGATGCTAGCAGTCACGCTCTGAGATCTTCTGACACAAAGCTTTGTTTAGTGTACATTTCATACTTCTGCTATGTACCCCTCAAAAAATGCTTTCAAGTCTCTTTAGTCTGTTTTCAGGCTATGTTTCTACGATATCAGAAACTGCTCTGTGGGAGGAGAAGAAACTATCCGAACTTGGAGCAAACGGCTCACTAATTAATTATCATGGATTCAGGTTTAAGCCATGCCCACTTGAGTAGGGGCAGAATCTGAACCAGATTGTGAAGCATTTATAGAGTACTTTATTTATGATTTATATCAAAGGGCATCACGGGACATATTGGGCAAAAACTAGTCATTGGGACAAGCTCCAGTGATGTTCCCATCTTTGGGTGATGGTAGATGAAACAGTAAGAATAAGGAGTTACGAACTTCAACACGGTCAAGCTAAGGAGTTAGTCGTGTTTCATCAAAAAGTGTAAAGCAAGAAAGAAGATGAAAGAGAAACCAGTAAGCAGGTGATCCTAATCAATGAAAAGGAGGAAATTCCTAGGCTGGTGGTAAAGGGAGATTGTAAATTGTGAATGACAGCTGTGTTTGGGACCTATCCATCCACAGTATGGCAAAAGCAGGCTTCAAGAAGATACAGGCAAGATGAACTTGACAGAGTACCTAAAAGTATGTGCTTAAAAGTATGGTTAAAAAGACAGAGATGCTGGGCATGGTGGCTCACGCCTGTAATCCCAGTGGCTCAAGAGGCTGAGGCAGGTGGATCACAAGTTCAAAGCCAGTCTCAGCAACTTGGTGAGTCCCTGAGCACCTTAGATCCTGTGACACAATAAAACATAAAAACAGCTAGG
>PVKS010015332.1:21047-46427 GCA_004027875.1 Aplodontia rufa | reverse complement strand
GCATTTCTCTGATTACTAATGATTTAGAGCACTTTCTCATGTATTCATTGGCTTGATCAATGTCCTCTGGTGAGAAGTCTCTATTTAGCTCTTTGACCCATTTATCAATTGGGCTGTTGGTGTTTTTGTAGCTGACATTTTTGAGTATTTTATAGATTCTGGATATGAGACCCTTGTCTGAGGAATCATAGTCCATGATGCTCTCCATTTCTGTAGGAAACCTCTTGACTCTTTTGATTGTTTCCTTGGCAGTACAAAAGCTTTTTAGCTTTATGACATCCCATTCACTGATTGTTGACTTTACTTCCTTCACTTTCGGAGACCTGTTGAGAAAGTCTTTTCATTTTTTTAATGGCAGCTCAGAACCCTACTTTGAGCAGGTTCATAGAGTAGTTGAACCTGATGTTTCCTTTCTTTTTTTTTTTAAGAGAGAAGGAGAGTAAGAGAGAGAATCAATTTTTATTGAGTTTTTCACCTTTTTTTTCAGAGCAGCTTTTGCTGCTCTGACAGTGGGTGCTGGGGTTTAAACTCGTGTACTTGCGCATGCCAGGCAAGCACCTTAACCATCGAGCCACCACTCCAGTCCTGATGTTCCCTTTTCTGACCCATTTGCAGAGAGCACAGAGGGAGAATGCCTGGGAGATACACACTGCATTGGCTTAAGCAGAAAGGCAATCTTTTCCAGCAGGTCTGTATGTGAGAGAAATGGGGAAAGGGAGGATGGGGGCTAGTTAAGCCCATGTCTGCAGACATCAGCCTGGTATGTCATAATAGCCTGCCTGTTACACAGTGTCGCGTAACCCGTAGGAAAGAAAACATTTTTCAAACACCTGTAAGTCCATTGCAGGGTGCAGATACGGCATCTCCTCCCACAAGGGACCACTGTAAAGCTAAAATCAACAATTAAGAACAGCTGCAGCCTTGCAGCCAGCTGCCCTTGCTAACCCTCTCACGGGGAGGGCAGAGAGAAGGGTAATCAACGCACAGGGCTGTAATTGCTCTTGTCTTGCATTACTTTTCCCTCCTGTGAAACATGTTGGAACATTCCTGGTATGCTGAAGGTGTTCGAAAGGCAGCTTTGCTGTGAACCAAATGGCCTTCGATATTTCCAAGCTTCCTTGGCTGTGATGATGCTTAATTTTCTATTCCTCAGAGTTACTGCAGGAACACATTCAAATATGCAAGGAAATTCTGCTGCTTTCAAAAAAGTTCCTTTGGGAAGAAATCACTGAAACATATCATTTGGTCACAGGCTGTGGGACCCCTCAAGAGCTAAGTGAAAACCAGAGGGGACAACAGCCATTGATGAAATCATATATATGGCAAATCTTCTCAAAGGATGGACCAGCTCACATGTCAGAAGAGAACTCACCCTGCACAGGTGATTGGAAGGCTAAGATGATGAGGAAGAACTCATAGGTGTCTCAGGAGAGGAACCGAGGAGGAAAAGAATTGTAGGGCTCTTGGAAGATTCATGTGATTAAAAATCCTCTGAAGAAAGTGAAAGCCATCTGACAAAACTTCTTGGAACTGATTTCTGTTCTTTTTTTCTTTGAGGACTATGGGAAATATCAGGAAAATCATCAATTAAATCATTTATAATGAAGGGGGAGAAAGAATGAGAAAATAGATTATCACACCCGGAACATGGTCCTCCTCTTCCAATTGTTTTAGGCAGTGGACTGGTAAGTTTCAGGGGGATGATGTCATGAGCGCTTGTCTCTTAATCTTGCTCACAGTGAAGACCGTTTCTGGCTGCGTTTCTCGCACTCCTTTTCCCAATGGCCCTGCTGCTGATGGAGGAGCTTGACACAAACCTGAGAGTCACTCTGTTTCCACTGAGCTTGTCCATGTCGCTTTTAAATAAATTAAGTCACCTAATCGTGAGCATAAATTGTGATTTAGGGAGATGACAGATGACTAAATTAAGTTTATAGACCTGCTGCTGTGGATATTACATGCCCATCTGGGGGGCATTGTTCAGACTCAGAACTTAGTTTTGGTGCCTTCTTGTGTTTGCCCATTCTAGGACTCAAGAGAATGAAATATAAAAGTAAAATTTTAAAGTTGAAGAAAGTTGATTTCAGGGTATCCTTGATATTTTGCTGTAAACATGTTTTTAAAACATGAACGACCTGACCTGCCTTTGGTTTGCTGTTACCACACACCAAATGGTTGATGCAGATGTTTTCAGACCTGAAAAATCAACCTACTTGGAAATTTGTGCTTAAAGTTTTAAGTTTTCATGATACCTCGTTGAGAAGAGCTAATAAGACTTAAGAGAAAATAATTCATAATATCCTTGGTTCTAACATGATAGGCACTGGAAACATCCATTATGCTTTCTCCCTTGTCTTCTGATTCGCAATATTTCATTGTCTTCCTACAGTCATTCATGTTGACACATGTTGATCCAAGTGCATTTTTATTTCCCAAAGGTAACAAGCATCCCAGCACTCTTTTCAATTTCTAGCAAAACCTAGCTAAGCTTTTGAGGCTGCATGAGACTATGCCTTACAAATCTCCAGCTACAGGGGCTGTAACTGACCAAGGCCTTGTGCTACAGCACTCTGATATCCACCATCACACCAGTACCGGGTCCATACTGGCTTCAGACTGCTTCTAGTCAATGACTAGGTGTGGCAGGCAGACCTGTTCCTGAGAAACAGGGGACTTCTCTAATATCAACTTTGATTCTAGGATTCCCAAATAACCTTACTGAACCTTTCTTTCATTCAGTACTTTGTCTAAATAGCCAATAAACATAAGTATATGAAAATCTGCTCAGCTTGATTCATGAATTACCAAAGAAAGAAAACTTACAAACACCAATGATACTACTGTGCATCTACCAGAATGGATAAAGTTGAAAAGACAGATAATACAGTAGTTCCTCCCCTCTTTTTTTTAAGGGAGAGAGAGACAGTGAGAGAGAGAGAGAGAATCAATTTTATTTAGTTTTTCATGTGACTTTCATTGCTCCAACACTTCATTGTATATGTGGTGCTAGGGATCAAACTCACGTCCTCACGAATGCCAGGCAAGCACTGTAACTACTGGGCCACCACTCCAGCCCACAGTAGCGTCCCTCTATCCACAGCTTTGCTTTTCACAATTGCAGTTACCCGTGGCCTACCATGCTCCAAAAATATTACCTGGAAAATTCCAGAAATAAATAATAAGTTTTAAATAACTCATTATACATTGTTGTAATTATTATGCTTTGTTATTAGTTGTTTTGTTAGTCTCTTACTGGGCCTAATTTATAAATTAAACTTTATCATCGGTATGCATGTACAGGAAAAACATAGCATATATAGAGAGAGTTAGGTACTTTTCACGGTTTCAGGCATCTGCAGAATGTGTTGCCACGCATGTCTGTTTGACAAGGACATAAAGCAAATGAAGCTTTAACACATTGCCATTAGCAAGGTAAATTGAAACAAACACTCCAGAAAATCACTTGGCAGTATCATAGCTAAACATAAGCACAATCTATAACCCAGGGATTCTTCTTCTAGGTATAGAGACACAGAATGTGTACATATGCTCACCAAAAGACTTACACTAGAATGATTATTGCAACATTATTTATAATAGCTAAAATCTGCAAGGTACCTGAATGCCTGCCAGCATCAGAATGGATTTTAAAAAATTATATTCACACATTGGAATAACGGATCTGTGAGAGTAAATGTATGGGTGGATCTCACAACATTTTGTTAAGGCAAAGAAGGAAGACACAAAAGAATCCAAGCTGTACAATTCCATGAAGTTCAAAACAAGCAACATTAATCTATGCTTTTTTTTTTTAAGGTATGTAACAGGGACTTCTGGGAGAATAAAGAGGGTTCTGGTGGCTTGGAATGTTTGGGATGCCAGTTACCCTGTGAGCTCACTTTGTTAAAATTCATCAAGCTGTATACTTAGGGTTTGTGAACTTTTCTGTATGTTATATACCACTATAAAATTTTTTATGAAAATGGGAGAGCAAACTCAGTGGGTTTGCAATTTTTCCTTCACCTTCTGCCCTTTTCCTGCCTGGAACACAGATGTTGATTTCTGGAACCATGAAGTGACAAGCATGAGAACAAAAACCACATGCTAAAGACTTCTGGGTTGAAAAACAGAGATAGCCTACGGGGTTAGCGAGGGCATCGCAAAGCTTGGCACCGCCTACCTCCAGCCTTCCGATTCCACCAAGAAAAAGTCAAATCATAACTTGTTTAAGCCACTATCTAGTCAGATTTTTTGGTATACACAGCTAAACACAATGCAAATTTTGATAAACCAATTTTTCAGCAGCTTCCTAAAACATGAAATAAATAAGAAAATATGTATTACACATGATGACTTCAGATAAGGATGATGGACAGAGATGATCTGGACCAAAGTGGAGTCCGTCCCACCCTTTCACTTGGTAATTTTGTACCTAGCAATGACTCTGAGCTAAGTTTCAGGCAGTGGAATTTATTTATTTTTTTTTTAAGAGAGAAAGAGAAACTTTGAGATAGAAACTTTCGTTGCTCAGACACTTCGTTGTGTACATGGTGCTGGCGTTCAAATTCATGTCCTCACACATGCCAGGCAAGTGCCTCAACCGCTGAGCCACCTCTCCAGCCCCCAGGCAGAGGAATTTAAATTTGTAAGGATCACACTCTCTGGAAGCCTTTAATATAGGACTGAAATAGGCAAAGAATTCAGATATCACTACAATACTAGAAAAGTATATGAATTCTGCAAAGAAAGTGACTAATTTTGTTAGTCTTATTACTATATATATGAGTATTTGGCTCAACTTCTCTAACATAAATCCAAATTAGCAGTGGTTTTCATATGGTAGCCTCTAAGTGTTAGGGACCCAAGTTCCACCTACGCTGCTGCTCTGCCACTCCTAGGATATTGACCTCATGGTTGTGGTCCAAAACGGCATACCGTTTTGCATTCCAGGCAGCAGGGCTGAGGATGGAGCACAAAACACATCTTTCCCACTAAAGGCACAGCTAGCTGTTGCACTATCACTTCTGATCATAGCTGATTGGCCTGACTTTGGTTGAGAACATTAGCAAGAAAGAATAGGATATTATTAATTAAGTGGCCATGGTCTCAGTTAAAAATGAATACAGGAGATGTGGGGACAAATAACCAGCTACTACAGAGAGAAAATATTTCTGCATCCATTTCATCTATCAAGAATCTAGATAGTGGTAAGAATAGGAAGCAAATTTCTTATTTTGTCAAAGTAGGTTTCTTCAGGGAAGTAGGATTTGGAGGATGACTTAATTTTTTTTTTTAATTTAAACTAACTCTTGCTTTACCACATTCTTCTATTCTCTGAGAATTCTGTTCAAAGTACACCTTTCCTGTTAGGCTCCCCAGATGAACTACACCTGGCTCCAATCACTCTAATCACTTTCCCAATTTTCCCCACTGCACATTATCTGTCTGTGCATAGCACTAAGTGATTATGCATATGTATACTTTATTTTTACTGAGCCTATATGTATTTTTCTATGATGAGGTGGAAATAATATGGCTTTTGAAGTCTGGCAGACATTGATTCAAATCCCAGTTCTGTAGTGAGTGGCTACATAGCCTTGTTACACACCTCCCCATTGATGCCTTTGGTCTCCAAAGAGGGGCCTGTTCTATTCTACCCCTTCTGTTGACCCCATCCCTCACAATTACTCTAACAGCTACCCTCCCCCCTTAAACATTCAAACTGTCTTTCTACACTAAATTCTTTCATATAAACCAGATTGAATTTCTCCAATTTTTTTCAAAACTGTCATTCCTATTTCCCAATATAACTAGCTCTGGTCTCTTTGTGAATCCACCACATAGCTTCTGAAAACTGTCACTGCCTTCCTTGCCTATGGGTCACCCCTCTGCTGTCTGATTTTATTCTTATTTTATCCAAAATAAATCTGTTCTTACAAAAATTCCTGGCTACCTTGAAAAGTCCATCTAACAGTTAGCTTTCTGTGACCTCAGACAGAGTTGCCTGCTCCTTCATTTACAAATGTTCCCCCTGTCTTTCACAGTCTCACCTTCTCAGATCGCTCCCTGACTCTCCAGGCTTCACTTCTGAGCTTCCTTCATGAGTTCCTCTTCCTCTGCAATCAGCAAAGGTTGGATTGCTCAGAAGCTGTCTTTAGTCTGCTCTTCTCACTCTCCACATCCCCCTGATGAAAGCTCACCCATCCCTATGGCTTCCATAAATTCCAAATTAGCCTTTCTAATCCAAACTCTACTGAATTCTAGATGAATCCAGTTTTTTTTTGGGGGGGGGAGACAGAGGACTTCTTTGGACATGGCACATTTTGTCTTAAAATTGAGAAAATTTTCAGGCAAACCAGAGTAAGTTAATTACCCTAGAAACTCTGAGATACTACTGCTCATTGTTACCTGAATGTCCTACAGACACCACAAAGTCTACATGCCCATCTCCAATGCCATCATTATGTCCTACCCCAAGCTCTCTCCTCTTCATTTATTCGTTGTCTCAGCGAGTGGTATGATCATCTAGTTTGTAACAGAGACAAACACCCTAGAGGCATCCTGGACACGGACCACATTCTCACCCACCATGTCCACCCGTCAAACCTGAGCAGAATCTAAATGTGTCTTCATTACTTTGCTTCAGTTCAGAGCTCCCACCTCCCTTTGAGCTATCATTGCCATATCCTGATTTCCTTGTCCTGAGACTTGTTCCTCTAATCCACATAGTCATCAAAGCAATTTTTCTAGAACCAAAATCTAACCATGTAAATTCCCTGCTTTGTCCAAGTTTCCCACAGAGTTCAAACTCATTTCATTGGTCTCCTACTACTCCCACAAGATCTAACCCCTGCCTGTGTCTCCCAAACTCCTCTTTCTGATGTCTCCCCACACCCCTGTCATTGTGTTATGTTGGTTTCTGTACTCCTTCCACTCCCCTGAGGGAGTGGATGCTATTCTATGGATCCACCAGCTTGCTCACAAAGTCTTCTCTACTTGAAATGTCCCTTCTTGCTCCCTGAAAGCTTATTAACTCGTCAACACTTGGTTCTTGCATCTCCTCCTCAGAGAAGTTTTCCCTGTATCGACCACACATGTCTATCCTAACACTCCTTAAAACATGAAAAGGCAATTACAGATGTGATCACATCTGTTTCCCCTGCCAGACTGGGTACAAAATTCTCAAGGGCAGGAACCTTGTGTGTTCATTTTATATTCAGCACTATGTTTGTAACACAGAACTAAAACATACATTTAGTTGGCTACTCAACCACTTTGGTTCCCCTTTTGTAAGAACTCAGAAGTTACCCCTACTTGGAAGGATATATTGCAAGGATTAACATATTGAAAGTACCATCCCCCCTGCCAGAAACTCAGTGGATCCACATTTCCCTTCCCATTTACAATTAAATTAAGGCTTGTATTTTCCGTGTCCTTTGTCACATCCCCAGGAGAAGTCTGATCTATAATGCTGAATAACTGATACCATGGTGTGGAGCTGTGTACCAAAAGTTCCCCAGGTAAGTCCTCTTTGGCTTTAATCAGTGTTTATATCAGCATTGGTTCTCATCAATAATGGAATTGGAAAGGATCCTGCTCCTCCACCAGACTCACATTCATGAAAGGATAATCTTGTTTTAAAATTATTCTCATTTGTGAACCATACACATTTTATTGGCCACTGTAGAAGTGCTCAATAAAGAAAACTGAGATTAAATATTTGAAAAGAGAGGGTGAAACCATTTCACACTCACCATATTGACAAGACTTTTTTAAATGACATTTCCAGATAAAGGCAAGACATGGCGCAATGGGAATTTTCATACACTACTAGTGGGACCACAACTCGGAATAATCAGTGTAGGAAACAATTGAGGTTTACCTAGCAAAGTGAAACACGCACGTGTGTTGTGCCCAGGTAATTGCACCCCTATGGAGATGCTCTAGAGAAACTCTGGCATATGTGCACAAGGAAGTTTGTGTAAGAAAGATCACAACAGCATAGTTTGTAGTAGGGGAAAAGCTGGAATTTCATTTATTTAAAGTTCAAAAGTCACAACAAAACTAAATAAGGAATTGTTCAAAGATGTACCTGTATGGTAAAACTACAAAGAAAATTGAAGGAATAACTTGCACAGAATGTTCTGAATTCTACTCTATCCTGAACTACTGTTCTGAGTAGTTCAGGATAAAGGTGAGAAGAGTCTTCCAAGAGAGATTCTGAAGAATTTCAAAGGTTTGAATTTCTTTGTCTGGTGGTTAGTAAATAACTACTTGTTCTGTTTTTGTGTTATTGTTTAAAAAATTAATGCTCCTTGGATTAGACATCTAAGTTTATGATGTCTTTTGTTTTCAAGACACAATTTACATTTTTACAAGTGACTTTTTTAAAAAAGAAAGGCTAAATGAACTTTTAAAGTCATACTAATAAGGAACAGAGCTGTGACTAAAACCAAGTCTGTCTGATCATAAAATTTCATGGTGCCTTAATTACCTCGAAGATGTACTGGCTCCCCAAATACTGTACTCACACAGAAGTCACAACTTTTACCCAAATGTCCATCAATGGATGAGTGGATAAACAAAATGTGGTGTATACATGCAAGGGGACATTATTAAGCCTTAAAAAGGAAAATAATGCTGACTTGAGGACAGTACAAGCCAAGGGAAATAAACCAGTCAAAAGAGAACAAATACGGCATGATTCTGCTTCCACGAGATACACAGAGCAGTCAGAATCAGAGATACAAAGTAGAGAAGTGGTTACCAGGTACTGGCATAGAAGAATTGGAAGCCATTCTACAATGTGAATGGAGTTTCAGTTCTGCAAGATGAAAATCATTTGTGAATGGATGGAACCTAATGCCACAGAACTGCACACTTTGAAATGATTAAAATGTTATATATATTTTTCCACCATGTTTTTTAAAGTTGCACATCCTTATCTGGATAACAGTTAAGGTGAGTGCGATTTAGGGTTGGGGCACAGGGGAAAGCCAATTCCTATACTTCTTTGCCTATATTCTGGGCTGTGGCCTCCTGAAAGTTGGTCTATCAACCAAGGCAACTGCCATTTCTTGTTTGGCCCTGGCCATATCCCCCTGGTGATGGAATGGAATGTAGGGTGGCTGCCAGATGGCAGATGAATAAAAGGGCAAGATCTGAGGTTGAGAGAAACAAGAAATGAAGGGGTAGCAGGTGCTGCTGGAGAAGGGCTGGCGCTTGAGGGTCTGTGGGACAAATTGCTTCAGCCCATCCGTCTCCAGCCACATGGTGAGAGGTCTAAGAACAGAAAGGGATGTGTCATCAGAGGAAGAAATGAGGAGCAAAAATCTGCACCTGCAATGCTAGAGCCAAGAAACAAGAATTTTCCACAAAGTTGAGCTTGGAGCCTGAACAGATCCTGAAGCAGGAGGATTCTGCCCCATCAATAACTTAGCTCACAACTGACAGAAATACAGTGCAATATACAAACAAATGTACGGAGACACCTCAAAACACAATGCTGAAAAAGACATGATTGAATTATCTGGACGATTTGCCTATGCTCTATCAAGAATCCAGCATCTTGATGATAGTCTTTGTTTTTGTTTTGTTTGAGATGGGTTATGAACTATGTTTTTTCACATTTTTAGTGGTGCATTAAAGTTGTATATAATGATAGGTTTTGTTGTTACATATTCATACATGCACATGCTATAGCAATATAATTTGGCCAATCACTCCCCCCTCCCTCCACCCATCCCATGGTCCCTTTCTTCTGCTGATAAGAGCAGAATATGCTTTTTTTCCTCCCCTGCCCCTGTACCCTCCCTTTCCTCCCACCTGCTCTTCCTCCCCTCTCCCCTTCTCTTTCCTCTACTTACTGACTTCCTTTAGTTCTAGACGATTGTCTTAATCCTTTGCATCTGACTCTGGCATCATGCTCATCCAGCCTCAGTGTATCTAAAAGAAGTCCAAGAGCAGGCTTACACTCTTTTTAATTGGATTAAATCTAACAAAATTATTTTAAGATTATCTCCAGCAAGAGAGAATATTTATATGAATTAAACTAACATTCAGAAATGAAATGCCAGTGAAGTGAAAGTTTTCTTAAGCACTCGTGAAGCATGGTTTTAGGTGTGCAAGAGCTGGAGATTCAATTTTCAGTTAATCTTCAGAGCAGCCCCAATGAAGGAGGGATTAAGGCATCCATGAGGAGAAACTGAAGCAGAGAGAAGTGAAAGGATTGGTCAGAATCTTTTGCAAAAAGTTCATTTCAGAATTATGATTAAAAATGCTCAAAACTCAGAACTGTGCTTTCTCAGTTAAGTCAAAGCACTTCTCCAAGAACATCACAGAAAACTAGCATGGCCCCAACTCCTCGCCTTCCCCACATGAGGTGGATTCAGACCAGCTCACAAGGGCTTGGGGTTGGGGGGGGTCTCTCTTAGATCTGGTTCATGTCAATCTAAAGATCTCAAGTTACCAGATCTTCAAAACTTCCTTCAAAGTGGACATCTATCCACTTTAAAGTGGTCTGTACTATGCTGGACTCCCATTTCCACTCCTGCACAGACCAAAACACCAGATTTCACTGCAACAAAACAATCAGCCTTAGTGGAGTCCTCTGATACCTTCCTTCTTTCTAATTCCAGGCTCACCTGATTCCCACCTGTAGCACACATCCCACTACTGCAGGCTCCAAGGAAAAGTGGAGTATACAGGAACTTGTTAAAAAGGAGGAGGTAAGCACTGTAGATAGATGGGGAGATCAATCATTAGTCCTATTTCTTTATATTCAGCATATTAGCATCTCTTGCATTTGTGAGTACTTAGAAAACATCCAAAGCGAAGTCTTCCTCACTGTAAGACATATCTGGGCATAATTTCCCACCCAAGTCATCTCTTTACTGGGTCTTCAAGCTTTAAAAAAAAAAAAAAAAGCAAAAAAATCTCAGCTGGGCATGGTGGCACATGCCTATAATCCCAGCAACTCAGGAGGCTGAGGCAGGAAGTATGTAAGTTCAAGGCCAGCCTCAGCAGCTTAGTGATTCTGTAAGCAACTTAATGAGAACTTGTCTTAAAACAAAAAATAAAAAGGGTTGGGGATGTGGCTCAGTGGTTAAGTGCATTTGGGTTTAATTCCCAGTACAAAAAACAAAAAACAAAAAAAAACAGACAAACAAAGGAAAAAACTCACATCTCTGTTTCTGTGAAGAATGTCATTGGTATTTTGATGGGGATTGCTTTGAATCTGTATAATGCTTTTGGTAGCATGGCCACTTCACCAACATTAATTCTGCGTAGCAAACAATGAAAGGTCTTTCATCTTCTAAAGTATTCTTCAGGTTCTCTCTTCATCAGTCTGCATTTTTCATTGTAAAATTTTTTCAACTCCTTGGTTAGATCTACAACCAAGTTTTTGTTTTAGTTTTTTTGTTTGTTTGTTTGTTTTTTAGGTTATCGTGAACTGGATAGCTCTGGTTTCTTTCTGAGGAGGTTCATTATTGGAATATAAGAAAGCTATTGAATTTTGTATGTCCATCTTGTATCCTACTACTTTGTTAATTTCATTTATCACCTACAGAAGTCTTCTGGTGGATATTCATTTTGCTTTTTGTTTCTTGGGTTTTGATTTTGTTTTTTTGTCATTTAAGTTCATGTCATCAGCAAACAGGGATAATTTGACTTCTTCTTTTCCTATTTGTATCCCTTTAATTTTATTCTCTTGCCTGATTGCTCCGGCTAGAGTTTCAAGAACTATATTGAATAGAAGTGGTGAAAGTACACATCCTTGTCTTATTCCTGATTTTAGAAATGTTTTCAGTTTTTCTCTATTCAGTAGGATGTTGGCTTTGCATTTTTCATGCATAGTCATTATGACATTGAGGTAAGTCCCTAGTTTCCTCAATGTTTGTAACATGAACAGATGCTGAATTTTGTCAAAGGTTCTTTCTTCATCTTTTGAGATGATCGTGTGATTCTTGTCCTTAATGTGGTGAATTATTTCATTGATTTGCATATGTTGACCCAATCTTGCATTCTGGAATGAAACCCACTTGATCATGGTCCATATTGTGTATTTGAATAATGTTTCCTAATATTTTTTAATGATTTAGATATTCTTCATAGAACTAAAAAACAAAGAAAGAAAAGTCCTAAAATTCATTTAGAAGAACAAAAAACCCAGAAAAGCCAAAGGAATTCTAAGCCAAAGAAGCAATGCTGGCAGCATCACATACATGACTTCAAATTACACCACAGGGGGCTAGAGTGGTGGCTCAGTGGTTATGGTACTTGCCTAGCATGCGCGAGGACACAGCTTCAAACCCCAGCACCATGTACACAAAGAAGTGTTGGAGCAACAAAAGCCACATGAAAAACTAAATAAAATTGATTCTCTCTTTCTCTCTCTCCCTCTCTCACACTCACTGTCCTTCTCTGTATTAAAAAAATATATATATTACCGAGCAATAGTAACAAAACCAGAATGGCATTAGAATCAAAACATACATAAAGACAAATGGAATAGAATAGAAGGCACAGAGACAAATCCATATAGATACAGTCATCTGATATTTGATGAAGGTACCAAAAATATATGTTGGAGAATAAATAGCTTCTTTAATAAATGGTGCTAGGAAAACAAATGATGTAGGAGATTGAAACTAGATCCTTAATCTTTCACTGTAACAAAAATCAACTCAAAATGGATCAAAGACCTAGAAATTATACCAGAAACTTTGAAGATATTAGCAAAGAACAAAGGGTCAACACTCCGATATACTGGCATAACCACTGACTTCCTTAACAAGACCCCTAAAGCTCAATAAATAAAACCAAGGATCAATAAATGGGACAGCATCAAATTAAAAAGTTTCTATATAGCCAAGGAAACAATTAAGACCATGAAAAGAGAACCTACAGAATGGCTGAAATCTTTGCCAGCTACTCCTCTGGCAGGAAAAACATACAGAATATATAAATAACTCAAAAAATGTAACACCAAAAAACAAATAACCCAATTAATAAATGGGAAAAAAACTAAACAGATATTTCTCAAAAGAGGAAATATAAATGGCCAACAAATATATGAAAAAATGTTCAAGATCAGGGAATTAAAAATCAAAAACTACCTTGAGATTTCATCTCACTCCAGTTAGAATGACAACCATCAAGAATACAAATAATAACAAGAGCTGGCAAAGATGTGGGGAGAAAGGTGTGCTCATACCTTGTTGGTGGGACTGAAAATTAGTACAACGACTTTAGAAACCAGTATGGAGATTCCTCAGAAGACTAGGGATGGACCCACCATGTGACCCCACTACCCCACTCCTTGGTATTTATCCAAAAGAACTAACATCAGCACATTATAGTGATAACAGCACAATTAATGTTTATAGCAGCACAATTTACAATAGCCAAGTTATGGAACCAGCCCCAGTGCCTCTCAACAGGTGAAAAAATAAAGAAAATGTGGTGTCTATATACACAATAGAGTTTTATTCAACTACAAAGAAAAATAAAATTAAGGCATTTGCCAGTGAATGGATAGAACTGGAGAACATCATGCTAAGTGAAATAAGTCAGAAAGTCATATGCAAAATGCAGAACAAAATAAGAGGAAAAAAGAGGGAGGTAACACCATAAAAATGGAAGGGAGATCAGTGAAGTGGAGGAGGTGGGTAGAACAGGAGGGGCAGGGGCAGGAAAGGGGGAGAACAGCAGAACAAGGTTGACCAAAGTATGCTGTGAGCATGTATCAATGGACCACAGTGAATTCCACCTATGAAGTACCAATTTATAGAAACAAAAAATAGATGGGGGGAAGACAGTGGAATATAGGAGGGAGGAATGGTGGAGGGGGAGAAGAGGAGGAAGGGAGAAGGTACTAGGGACAGAATTGGAGCAAATATTCCATACACATGTGATTATGTCAAAATGAACCCACCATTATGTATAGCTATAATGCACTAATAAATAAACATTTAAAAAAGGAAAACTTCAAAGAAAGTCCTGGTGATGGAAAATTGCAGGTCTTGCCAGAGCCATGCATTTAATCAGCTGAGATGCCCTTCAAACCCATGACAAGGCACAAAAGGTATTCCCAGCATCCAGCTTGCAACTGCTATCCTGGAAAGGTCTCTAATTTGGGATAAAAAAATAATAGCTGCAAGTATAAAATGGCAGGTAAAGAAAGAATGGAAACCCACATGCCTCTACCGGTCTCCCTGCCAGCGGCTCCGCAGTGCTTCTGGAACCCTAGAGTCCTCTTGACTACAGTTTTCATCTCATTTCTCAGGCTGCACTGGGTACCCCTAGTTAATTGTTTTCCAGTGCAGCCACCTCCCAGCTGCATTCAGCAGCAGGAGCAGAGCTAACCCATCTCCAGAGGGCTGAGGGCCACCTGCCGCTCGCTCAGCACGGAGATGTGGTTCAGAGATGAAGCTATGAAGCTGTGCTGTCCTCCCGGCCAGGGTGGTACTTGCTACCTCCTTCATAATAGGGTCTACCTAAAGTCCCACTCACTACAAGCAGTCTTTCTCAATCAAGTGCCACACGTCTCAAGTATTCCAAAATGTCAGTTTTTCTTTCTTAACTCAAGTTCATCAATGACAGAATACTTAAGTTGATTCTAGATAAATAAAATGCAGATGCGCTCAGCTTACGATGGGTTTACATCCTAATAAATCCATTAAATTGAAAATGCCATAAATCAAAAAAGTCCTTAATACACTTAGCCTGTATTGAAGCTTAGCAACCTGGCACACTATAGAGGGTTTCTGGCTTCCCTCATGATCACACGGCTGACTAGAAGCTGCCCAGCATCACAACAGTATCGTGTTACATATTGCTACCCTGGGAAAAGATCAAAATTCAAAATTGTGGGTACATTCTACTGAATGCGTATTGCTTTTATATCATTGTCATGAAAAAAACTGAAAGTTGAACCATCGCAGGTCGAGAACCGTCTGTACTTGGGATGTTTCCCAATCATTGCTACTTTCATCACATCGGTTCCATATTTTCCTCCTCCCATCCCTTTCCTCTTTCTTGCTAGATTGACTTGAGCTCCAGCAAGTTATAAAAGATCTTAGCATTGAGAGTGGGGGTGTTTTAGTGTGAAATTGCCTCCTCTCCTCCCCAGGACACCCTGAGTTGTTCCAATCTGCCTGGGTTTCGCGTGTGACCATCTTTCCAGGCTGCACTGCTGAGGTGTCTATATACCCACCTTGCCTTTGACCATGCACCTATGCCACCTCTGCAGCAAGAGCTCTGGGTAGAACCCATAGGCTGCTTGGGTCCGCTGGCTGTCTTATTCCGGGAGCTATTGAGTCTTATCTTTCTTTCTCCCTTAGTCAACTCCCATGCTTTCCATAGGACACAGGGGACTTCAGCTGCTCCAAGGGAAACAGAAAACTAGATGGGCTGTCTTGATTCTCCTCTCTCCCCAGCACCCAAAGAAGCCTTCTCATCCCTCAGCTTCCTCTCCTGGCAGCATGGGAATCCTGTGTGAGCCATCCCTCTGTCCCTAAACTCAGATTTTTCTGTATATTCTATTCCCCTCCGCAGCCAGCTCTTCTGGGTGAGGAGGAAGGACAAGATACACCAGACCCTACAAAATCCTACCTTCTTTCTCTCCAGCTCTCTAACCCATCTTCCTGACCCTCATCACTTGCATCTGCTATCACTTACAAACTGCTATAGTTTGTACAATGAATGTCCCTCAAAGACCCATGTGTTAAAGGATTAGTTCCCTTGTTGGTGACATTGGGTCACGGTAGAACCTTCAGGAGGTGGAGCCTAGTGGAAGAACATCAGGTCTTTAGGGAGGTGTCATTGAAAGAGATTATAAGACCCTGTCCCCTTCCTCTTCCTCTTTTACTTCCTATGAGGTCAGATCCAGCAATGGGTCTGCCCAATCATGAACTGAAACATCTAAAACCCTGAGCCATAATAAACTTTTTTTCTATATAAGTTAATTATCTCAGGTATTTTATTATAGTGATGGAAAGCTAACTTATACACAACATTTTTCTATTGCAGAGAATGTGCTCTGTAGAATCAGTTTCAAATATTTCTACTTTCTACATGGACAGGAGTAGTCAGGGTTCTTAGTATAGATAATTCTGTCTGGTTTAACTTGAAAGAAGAATTTATTGAGTCAATATAGATTGGTTCACAGGATCACTGGAAAGGCTGGAGAATTAAGCTTAGATATCAGGTGAGAAACCAAAGAGTCTGGGCAGCAGAAACCAAACACTGAATAGTTAGGGCCTTGCCAGCACTGGGCATCCTTTATGGCTGCTGTGACTAATCACTAATTGTCCCTACAGCTCTGGGTCATTCCCTTCACACTGTCATTGGTGGGAGCCATGCCCAGGTCACACATCCACATGCTGGCACCAGGTAGCAGGCCCATACACGATGTACATGGTAGGATGGGAGAGCCTGCCTTCCACCAAGAACTATGTGATGGAGGGATTCCCAAAATCAGAAAGGGTCTAATTTTGACAGAAGAAAAGAGATCAATATCCATGACCAAGCCCAATATGTTTTAAAACTAAGAGCTAAGAATTAGATTGTTTGGTTTTTGGCTCAACTGTCTCTGATTCCCTTTCATCTAGCTACTTAAATAAAAGCAGGTCAGAACTGAAAGGGAATGCAAAGAAAAAAAATACAAACAAATTAATACCTAATGCACAAATTATACCTCTCTGATTTTTAAAAAATAATTCCATAAACTAGTATTTTTTATTCCCATCTTGTAGGTGAGATTGTCTGGATTTAGAAGAGTTCAGTATGATGGTATAATAAATATATTCAACCTCTATATCCTCTGTTTCCTCACCTGTAAATTAGGATACACCCTCCACATAAGGCAGTGATATTAAGGCTGAAAGTTCATAGCCACAAGCAACATAGTGGCTTACAAGGTAAGTGATAAGTCCTGAGTTCCAGGATGACAATGTGGCAGAAAAGGAAGCACTGAGCAGGTTGGGCATCAGGCAGACTGGCTTCCAGACACTTGCCACGAACTCTCTGTACAGCAAGAACATGGGCCATTTTGTAATCTGTAGAATAAAAGCGTTGACCTAAACGAACACTCAACTCCCTTCAATCTGTCAGACTCATTGTCCATGAGCTCTTCCTGCAAGTCAGCTCCTACACCCTGCCAGATTCCGTGGGATGGGACAGCGGCCATCGTGCTTCCTTCCTCTCACTGTCCCAGCTCCAGATGAGACCTTGTCCCTATATTCAGTTCTCAAATAATAGTTTGATCTGACACATTAACTGCGAAGCATGACATAGGACACACATTGCACCCGAAGGATTATTATCACCAGCAAAATAAAGACAGCATGATTTAAAGACCATAGGGCAAACAACAAAACCTACAGGGAAAGGATACAAGGACTCCAGGACAGGGGGTGATCTCTGATCAGAAGGTTTAAAGAGAGCAGAACCCAGAGGTTCATTATGTGGGGCACCTTTTAAGATTCGTTTGTATTTTGCCAGGTGTATTTTTTGCAAACATCTGCCTGCCATGCTGAAGGCATTGAATACAAGTCCTGACTTTCCTCTGAGATCTGGAAAGAGGGAAAAAAAAAGAAAAGAAAGGCAAGGGGAATAAAACTGACTTCACTCTGTGGAACTTCCCAATGGGAAGAACAGATGACAAGTGAGTTTTGAAGAAGCAGACAGGATAGGATGCAAGGTAGGTAAATAAGAAGAAAGCCCTGGCAAGCTATCTGGATATGAAAAATTACCAGGAATCACTCAAGTGAGCCAGACAGTAAACCCCCTACTCACTGTTTCAAAATCTACTGACTTGGGCCCTCATCGAAATCTATTGACTCTGGGCCCTTATCAGAAAAATCACACTCTACCACAACTCCTGTTTTAACCAGAAAACTAGCACCTTGGCCCCCTCCCCACTTACTCCCTCTATATCTACCCCAGGGTATAAGCGGCAAGTGTGTCCCAGACTCCACTGGGCCCCCTCTGCAGGTTTCTCTCGAATAGACCTGTGTTACTGTTGAGCCGCCGCTCTCCTCTCTCTTTCCTTCATTCCCCTCTTTCCTTACAAGCTATTCAAGTTCATAGCTGTGTTTGAAGTAAGGCTGCTTAGGAGGACATCATCATGAGTGTCCCTAGGGCCATATGAGGCTCCCTACTCACTGACCTTGCTGATTTCCTGAAATGGAGGGTGAGCAACTCCCTCCTTTTGGTTGCTACAGCACTTAGTGTCTATCTTACTGCACCACTTCAAACACCAGATAACCACATTGTGTCCCCCACATCAGACTCTTGGGATCCCTGGACCCTTGGATCCCAGCAGGTCCTCATGTTTATAAATTCCAGCATGGGGAAGTGAGAAAAAGTGAAGTTCCACAAATGTTTTAGACAACGAGCAAGATATTTTTTAAAAAATAAAGATGTTTTTCTGGATGGGAAAGCGGAAAGGTGTTACAAACAGAAAAAGACAAAGAGAAAGAGAACAAGACTGCTATGGCAATCCCTGGAGTGGACTGGGGCAGGAGGGGGCTAAATATTGGAAGATGCGAAGTTTAGCAATTAAGACAGGAAAGAAGGGAAGTTTGAGGTACTCATAGGAGACCCAGGAGAAGATGTCCCAAGAGGAGGTAGCAGTGGACACAAGGATAAAGTCGGTGATGTGGTTGGCCAACAGACAGCGTGCAGAGGGCCAAGGATGTGTCTTTGAAGGCAGCAGCATTTCAGGAACCAGGAAGAGAACGCATGGAGGAGACTTGAGAAAGAACCGAGAGACAGGAGGTGAAGCAGCCTGGGATGTGCTGGGAGAGCCACAAGAGAAGAGTTTCTGGAAACCAAAGACCAGAGATAAATTGAGCTACCTTTTCTAGATTTTGCCCCAGCAGCACCCTGAGTGGAGTTATTTCAAATCCCGGAGCCAGTTCTGACTCACCAGCCCTCCCCTAGGTCATCAAGCATCCCACAGAGCCCCTGGAAGTTTTCATGGAGACTGTGCAAATATATGTGCCTATGCTGTTAGACTTGAGGTTTGCAGAGCTGGTGTCTTTTGGAAGAAAGAAAAAGTGGGACCTTTTCCAATGCATGATAAAGGAACCACACAAGAATGTTCCCTGAGATGATGGGTACTTATTTTCCCATCAATAATCCTTTGTGAAACAATCTGGGACTGTCCTTCCTTGAAGGGCCAAGGCTGTTCGCAGGGGCCGCCATCTGGGAGAGCAGGTGTGGCTGAAAAGCGACACTGACAGGCGGGCCACACGGGCACGTGCACAGGCTGGTGTTTATCTCAACGCCGCAGCTGCTGCTCGCAGAGCTGACGCTGTTTAGTGCCTAGTTATTAGAATCATGGGGTGGTTTTTAATGCTGCAGTTCTGAATAACCTATCTAGATTCTGTTCACTACATAATATGCATTTGTGTTTCTCTAGGGTGCTTGAAGTTTGCAAGTGTTTTAAAGGAGAGACCAAGTTGGTTGTTTCTCAGAAATTCACCCAGAGGTCTCACCTACAATTCCTTTATTGCTTCTTACATCCATCCTGAATTCAGGCTGGAGAGTTAACAGATTCCCCTGCCTGCCAACTGCTGCCTGAAATTCCTAAATGTTTCAAATCCTTCCGGTTGGAGCAGTCCTCCGGGGAACAAAGACATGCCCTTGAGCTCCCGCTAAGAAACAAAAGAACATTCTAAAAACTTCCCACCAAATCATCTACATAAACAATGAAAATACCACACCATAAGAAAAACTGCCCCCGTAATAACATAAAGCATAGGATTGCCCAGCACTCCAGATTCCAGCACAAAATTAAATAATCCTCCTTAATCCAAAGCAGGCGGCCAGCACCTGTGCTTGCTCCGCTTCCCTGCTCAGGGTCTGGGGTGTGTCCTGTCCCTCTGCACTGCCCTGAGTCCCTTCTGTTTCTACACTGCAGAGGCCGAACCTGTGGATATAGATGGCTGCCTGTTTTTTTGTTCTTGATTTCAAAAAAGAGAGGCTTTAACAGGTGGTATTTTATTTCTGTAAGGTATCTGTCAATGAAAAATGAATGAAGAAGGAAACTCCACAGCAAATAGTATATATATATATATATATACATATATATATATATATAATCACAAATAAGAATGAAAGGGAAATACAGATAGAATAAATCAAGATACCCCAAAGAAAAAAAGTCATGAAAAAATATAGAAATGGGTCAAATGCCTACACACACACAATCTTTGAGACTGAGTAAATCACAATGATTACAATAAGCTACTATGAGAGACTTGTTATTACATTGTTTTTTTAAGAGTGGCAAGGATATATAAGGCAATTGCAACGTGAAATTCAAAACAAATTATATTAAACTTACATAAGAAGTCAATTTTTTTCAAAAAACTGATAAACGGTGTATCTATAGTAAAAATTTTACAAGTCATATATCTAAGAATAAAGCACCAAAACAGAAAGCTGACACCCTGCTCCAGGGCACCAGGTACCAGCCCAGCAGTACCTCACAGTAACCCTGGGGCAGTGATAGCACTGATAATCTTATTCATAGGCAAGGAAACTGACTGAAGAAAGTTAAGTGGTTTGCAAAGGGTCAAACAAGGTTATCTGATGGGAAATCCTATTCACTAAACCCCAATTTTGAATCATCCATTGCTGCCTTGTTTCTGCCTCTATCAGGTGCGGTGGCTGGTACCATTCACAAACACATCTGATTTCTCATGCCCACTTGTATGCCTACCCACTGGAGATGTGGTGTGACGAAGTGTGCACATGGGCTTCCTAGCCCTCTCTTTCTACTGCCTTGGCAGCCGGCAATGTTCCAGATAAGGAATGAGTACAACAATAACTCCAAGCAAAGACCCCCTATCCATACCCCATCACTTCACAGGGCTCTAGTGGTATAAGAAAAACGAACCTCTACTGTTGTAAACTAAATGGGAGGGGGGTCCTCATTACCATAGCATGACCTAAATCCATCCTGACTGATTCATCATTAATATTTTTTTTCCTTCTAAGACAGAGCCAAGGACAAATGCCTGGCAGCATTCCACAGGAAGCAATTTCATAGACCTAAAGCCATTAATCAGTCATTTTGGCTACAACCATTTAGCTAGTTACTAATTCCCCTAATTGTACTACCATGTAGTCTGCAAGGCCATCAAGACAGACTTTATCAAAGATTTATTAAAATCCAAAGATACCATGTCTATTGCACTTCCTGTATGTATCAGAGTCATAATGAAAAAAAAAAGATATGAGGTTTAATGCAGAATGACTTCTTCATCAACAATCCACACAGGTAACTGGGGACCACTGCTTCCTTTCCTAAATGTTCACAGAACTTTTTCTTTAGAAGTTAGTCTTAGGAGATAGAGGAAGGTGACACTTGATCTGAATCTTAAATGACAATACAGCTTTCACAGGCAGACGTTGAGAGGAAAAGACATTTCAGGATGAATAACAGAATGAACAAACTCAAGATGGAATACAAGTACCTGGCGTTGAGTTAACCAAGCCGAAGTCGAAGACAGCGACCTCAGGTGCAAAGACTGTTAATGCACGCAAAGAGCTTAGGAAACAAACAGTGAGTAGGCTGGGAAATTTTCATTTTTAAGCTTTGAGCATCCTGTAATAACTGGCAAACTCTATCTTTAAATTCACCTAGAAGAATTTTAAGTATATAAAGAATCACATATAAATTAAGCTTTCCCTAAAATTATTTCCTAAGAAAATAATAAATTTTCAATGACAAAATTTAATTAAGAACTCATTCTTCAGATTATAGGCAGATAAATAAAAGACTTCTAACAGTTTTCCACTTGAGGAATGAATTCTCCTTGCTAAGCTTTCTTCTCTCAAATTGAATTTGTTTCCCAGGCACTTGATGATTACATTCAGAGATTTCACGACAAAAGTAATAGGAAGCATCTGCCGGGTAATTACGGCCCTTGTCTGACTGACGAGGAGAAGCCATACCTCGCCTCATGCTGTCATTCCAAAGGTCAAAGGTCTTCTGTCTAGTACACGAAGCTGGAAATTTCCAAATAATCTAAGAAAACACCCAAACTATTTCAGACAGTTTTTCCCATTATTTATGATGCCGCCCCACGATAAGACCAAAATTTTCTGAGGGCTGCGTGATAAGGTTCATGTAAGCAAGACACAGCCAATGGCTTGAGGAGTGGAATTCTGGTGCTTCCTAAAGAGGCCATTTTAGTCCAATCTTCCCTTGACAGGGTTAAGCTGCTTATAGATTCCTTAGATAAGATTGCAAAACAACCAGAAGACCGTAGATCCAACACTAATGCCTCATGACAAAAATGACAGAAGAGAGCAAACTAAATACCAAAGAGCAAAGGGCTCCTGATGTGCAAGATGTTTCTCTTTTACAGCCTTCCACTTTTCTGCCTCCACTGAGGATGAAAATGAGAGTGAGCTCTTTCAATAAGCTTTAGCCACAAGCTCAGCAAGCACTGTCCCATCGCATGAGCCAAACTACAAGCTCACCTAATTGCCAATGAATTTGAATCCCTTATTTTCAATTTCCAACAGTTGCATTGGATTTACTACCTGGCTGTCATTTCTGAGCAAGTCTACACTTGGGCTCTTGGTCACAAGTCAGGAGGGCATGATGATGTTGCCAGCTGAGACACGCAAAGAGCCATGTTCGGGCTTTGTGCTTCTCTGCCAATCATATCTGAACAAACTGTCTCACTTCTGGGCATCAGGAACTTCCTCTGTGATACTTGCCAAGCAGCAGCAGGGGCTCATCCTCACACAACTGAAGTCCTCACCAGTTCAAATTTTATTTAAAAAAAAAAAAAAAAAAAAAACGGAAATAATGATCCTAGAAAAATGCAAGTTCCTACTTCCATCAGATTTCTCAGGCTATTTTGCAGTTTTGAAATACTAAGCTAGTGCTTAACAGTGTGAGAACACAATATTGTTAAAAGACACCAGAGAGGGGCTGGAGCGGTGGCTTGGCAGTTACGGTGCTTGCCCAGCACGCGCGAGTACACAGGCTCAAACCCTAGCACCACATACGCAACCAAGTGTCAGAGCAACGAAAGCCATGTGAAAAACTCAATAAAAATTGATTCTCTCTGTCTCTCCCTCCCTCTCTTTCTCACTGTCCTTCTCTCTTAAAAAGAAAAAGAAAACAAAAGAAAAACACCAGAGAGCTGAAAGTCCATCTGGTCCAGGAGGCCCTTTGACTGGTTAGGAAGTAGAGTCCCTCAGAGGGAAGTAACTGGTAAGGATCCTAGTGCTGGTGGCAGAGCCAGGCTCCTGATTCCCTCTCTGCTATACTGTCTCCTTTGTCCCATATTTAAACATAACAAAGGGTCAGAATGGAGTGGACAAATTCTACCATCTAAACATCTGTCAATTCTTCTCCATCCCAAATGATACTGCCTTCCACATTCCCTAATTATTACTGATAAATGTAGCATTTTCTTTCCTAATATATTTCCAAGGCTCAAATCTCATCTTCTCCAGTCCATTCCTCTGCTATTTCAGGTAAAGTAGACTACTGGGTATGGAATGAGTACATTTTGCATTGTGAGAAGGGAATGAATCTTAGAGGTAAAGGGGTGGAAATGCTTCAGTCTGGATATGAATTCAATTCAAGTGTTTAGAAGGTGATCTCCAGTGTGGCAATGTTAAGCAGTGGTGGGACCTTTAAGAAGAGGGACTTAGAAGTAGGCCCTTGAGGTCATGGGAAACATCCTCAGAAGGGATTAGCAATGTGGAGCCTGCTCAGTTGTTTCATGCATGCGCCTACTATGAAGCAATCCTCTTAACCCCCCCCCACACACACACACATGGGGTCAGGGGCAGGGGGGGATGCAGAGCCAGTGCCACATTATTTGAAATTTTAGCCTCCAAAAATTTCTTCTTTAAAAAGTACTCAGCCTCAAGTATTTTATGATAGTAACAGAAAACAGACTAATATGGCACAAAAAGTCTTCTCTAATAGCCTCAACTCTCATAGCACCATAAACCTCTTCTTCAGTTATTGTGTAATTATCTGGTTAATATTCGTCTCTCTCGCTAGACTGTGAGTTCCATAAGAGCAAGGATCATGTATATGTTTGGTCACTAGAGTCTGATTCATGGCATAGAATGCCTGGACACATATAAAGTGCTCAACAATTTTTAACTACTTAAAGAGACAAATAAATTAAGGAAATTTAAGGTCACAGGGCCTCTAAGAGGACACCACATCAGCCAATAAAGCTATTAGTTAACTCACATTTTACTCCCTCCATACCTCATAGCCAGCACTCAGAAAAAAATCATATAAAAGCTGGAAAACAACTTTTCTTCTCTTTTCCTCAACATCATTCTCACTTAAAGTTCTTTGCACTAAGACTAATTCCTTCTAGATACTACATCTGATTTAAGTCACTGACACTGAGACATAAAGTATTCACTGGCTAGATACAACCAGGAAGAGTCTGAATCCATGCAGAGCCTCTCTAGAACGAAACCTTAGTTGGCAAATGAAGAGCAAAGGGTCTTTGTAGGCCATGAGACGTCCAACACCCCATGGGTTGTGTTCTCACCACAGCACATCCTGCTCTGTGTGTGTCCACGTGCATGTAAAAGAGAGAGAGAGATTACATATGATGGCGAGTGAGAGAGTCTACAGCACTTTCTTGTCCATCTCCCTCCCCCAACGCACCCAGGAATCCTAGATTGCAGGTGAGGACACCAAGAGACACACTATAAGCAGTCATGGACTCAACCACTTTGTGGAAATAATGAAGGAATATGTTTGGAGGCACACCTGGGTTTCTCAAATCAACAACTCTTTCAAAGCAAGCACATACTTAGGCCAAGACAATAGCAAAGAAAAATGATGACATTTTACTATCTCTGAACTTTATGAGGGAAGAACAGATTGGTAAATGTTTTTAAACTAGTAAAACATTTTGCTTGCTTATAAAAAGTATATGGTGAAGCTGGGCATGGTAGCGCATGCCAGTAATTGCAGCTACTGGAGAGGCTGAGTCAGGAGGATTGCAATTCTGATGCCAGCCTGGACAACTTAGCAGGACTCTGTCCTAAAATAACATAAAAATGGTTAAGGAAGTGTTTTGGTGGTACAGTACCTGCTTAGCATGCTCGAGACCCTGGGTTTAATCCCTGGTCCCCAAAAATAAAATAAACACTGTGGGTAATGTTATAAATGAAATCAAACACGTGGTCGGGTGTGGGTGAGCAAGGCAGAAATTTTACTTCGGCCGAAGGGCGAAAGAAAAATGCGCGCCTCGCTAGGGAGTGAGGGGTTCTTAAATGCTGACCTGACGCAATACTGCCCTTCGCCCTAATTGGAGGAGCTCAGGTGCACAGTCTGCGCGATTGGCTGTGATTAGGTGG
>PVKS010015332.1:7231-20947 GCA_004027875.1 Aplodontia rufa | reverse complement strand
TGACTGGGAGATAATGGGGGTGGGGGTCGCCACACACGTGGCGAGGGTAGTAGGGATTCCATGTTTCCCGGAAGAAGATGGCCGGGTACTGGAAGGGGTCCTAGGAAGGAGGTGGGCGGACACAGGTGGGCTGACGCAAGTGGGCGTATACAAGTGGGGGAGTTACAGTCTTCAGAAAGGGAGGGGGTAATGGAGGTAGTAGATTATACATCACGATCTTTCAAGTTTGACAGAAAAGACATACATCTTACAGTAAGAATAAATTCTACCACAAAGGAAAATGAACAAAGATTTTCCAAAGCATTAAACAATGAGTGATTGCCCCTGTACTTTGAAAGTGTGTGATTTATTGATACCATCTGGAATTTACATTCAAGAGAAATGTGCTAAATTTTTATGAAGCCCATGTGGTTCTTAATTTGAAAAACACAAAACAATAATCACAAAGCATTCACTTTTACAGAATGATTTTTGCAATTAGAAAGGGTGTTGACTTTACCATTGACACCCCTGCCTCAGACACTTGTCTGAAATGTTAAATTTGAGTAATAGTAAGACCGTGGCCAAATTTCTATCACCTCTCACATGGAGAATGATGGCAGCCACCTCAAAGGGGAGTTGGGGTGAAACAAAGGTACCTCCTGTGGTCCCTGATACAGGAGACACCCAACAAGGGTCTGAGCAGGATTAAAGCCGAATTACCCAATGGTTATCAATAGATCCTGCCTTAAGTGTACATGGATCTTGATTTAGATAGTTCCCTTTCCTTCGGTGTGAAACCCACTGTATCTTCTTGCTTGCACAAACCTCTTCTCATTTCACCTTGCTGGAGAAGTAGTGAAGTTAGTTATTATTCATCCCCATTTGGAAGTTGAGAAATTAAGGATCAGACAGGTTTAATTAACGCATGCCATCATCCTCGCCATGGCTAGAAAGAAGCAGAAATCAAATACAAATGCAGAAATTCTGAGTATTCCAAATAGTTTACTCTTGATGCCTCTAAGTAGCGTAGTTTCTAGGCAAACAAATATGAGATGCCCATAGTCAAGCAGGCAACCAACTTTAGGAAAGTTTCTCAGAACAGATGATAGAGATGTAAAGGTTGTGTTCACAGGTCGTCGGAAAGAAAACCCTCTGCAATCTGCACTAAAGACAAAATACAAATGTTCCAGTTCAGCAAACAGCAACTGATAGTAAGACAGTGAATAAAATTAGAGAATATATATTGAACTTGCAGATAGGGTAGTAGCTTCATTTATATCAAAAGAAAATTTATAACCAGATTGGTGGAAAAAAGAAAAAGATTCACCACTGCTGTTGGGCAAGTTATAAAATATCATTTTACGATGAGATAACATTTTTCTGATGAACCACATTTTTTATCGGTTCATAATAGTCATACATAACTTTAGTATTTATTTTTACATAATTATAAATGCAGGGAATAGAGACTACTCCCATTACTTCCCCAGTACTTACCTTTACACTCGCCCTGCTCCTTTTATCCTACTCTCCTGATCTTTCTACTTCTTTATATATTTTTAGATTAGTGTCTTGTGGATATATATAATGAGACTCACTGTTAGTATATTCACATACAAACATTGGAAAATTAGGTCAGACACATTGCATTATTTTTCCTTTATCCTCCCTCCCCCTCAATCCCCTTCTTCTACTCCCCTGATCTTTATTTATTTTTATGGAATCTCCCCATTTATTTCCTCTCTCTCTCCCTCTCTCCCCCTCTCTCTCTCTCTCTACCTCCCTAATTTTAGACTAGCTTCCGTATATCAGAGAAAACATTCAACCCTTGACTTTCTAAATCTGATTTATTTCATTCAGCATTATAGTCTCCAGTTCCATCCATCTACCAGCAAATGATATAATTTCATTCTTTTTTGTGGCTGAGTAATAACCCATTGTGTATATATACCACATTTTCTTTATCCATTCATCTGTTGAAGGGCACATAGGTTGGATCCATAGTCTGGATATTGTGAATTGTGCTGCTATAAACATTGGCTGTGTCCCTAAAGCATGCTGCTTTTAGATCTTTCGGACACCTCCCAAGAAGTGGGATAGCTGGATCATATGGTGGGTCCATTCTTATTGTTTTGAGGAATCTCCAAACTGTCTTCCAGAGTACTGCACTAATTTGCAATCCAACTAACAATGTATGAGTGTACTTTTCCTCATATGCTCACCGACATTATTATTATCTGTATTCTTGATAATTGCCCTTCTGAATGGAGTGAGATGAAATCTCAATGTAGTTTTGATTTGCATTTCTCTAATGGCTAGAGATGTTGAACATTTTTTTGTATGTTTGTTGGCCATTTGTATTTCTTCTTTTCAGAAGTGTCTGTTTCATTCCTTTGCCCATTTATTTATTGAATTATTTGCTTTCTTGGTGTTAAGTTTTTCGAGTTCTTTATATATTCTGGATATTAATGCCCTTTCTGAGAAGCAGGGGCAAAGATCTCCCATTCTGGAGGCTCTCTCTTCACACTCTTGTTTCCCTTGCTGTGCAGAGCTTTTTAGTTTGATGGTGTCTCACCTATTGATTTTTTATTTTATTTCTTATGCTTTAGGGTTCTTGCTATGAGAGCTGGTTCCTGTGCCAATATGATGGATTGTTGGGCCTACATTTTTTTTCTAGCAGGTGCAAATTTTCTGGTCTAATTCCTAAATCTTTAATCCACTTTAAATGGATTTTTATGCAAGGTGAGAGATAGGGGTACAGTTTCATTCTTCTACATATGGATATACAGATTTCCCAGCAGCATTTGTTTAAAAAGACTATCCTTTCTCCAATGTAAGTTTTTGGCTCCTTTATTTAGTATTAGATAACTTTATTTATCTGGGGTTGCCTCTGTTTCTTCTATTCTATTCCATCGGTGACAGTACCATGCTGTTTTTGTTACTATAGCTCTGTGGTATAATCTCAGGTCTGGTATTGTGATACCTCCAACATTGCTCTTCTTTCTCAGGATTGATTTGGCAATTGTTCTTCCATATGAATTTTAGTACTGCTTTTTCTAGTTCCGTGAAGAATGTCATTAGTATTTTGATGGGGATTGCGCTGAATCCGTTGGTAGTATGGCCATTTTGATGATATTAGTTCTGCCTATCCAAGAATATGGGAGGTCCTTCCATCTTCTAAGGTCTTCAATTTCTTTCTTCACTGTTCTATAATTTTCATTTGTAGAGGTCCTTCACATCCTTCATTACATTAATTCCTAGGGTGTTTTTTTGTTTTTGTTTTGGGGGTGGTCTCTGTTTTGTTTTGTTTTGTTTTTGTTTGCTTGCCTTATTTTGTTTTGAGATTATTATGAATGGAATAGCTTTCTTAATTTCTTTTTTAGCAGATTCATCATTGGCACATAGGAAAGCAATTGATTTATGTATATTGATCTTATATTCTGTTACTTTACCAAATTTCTTTATCAGCTCTAGAAGTCTTCTGGTGGAGTTTTTTTCTGGGGGGGGTCTTCTAAATATAGGATCATGTCATCAGCAAACAGGGATAACTTTACCTCTCCTTTTCCTATTTGTATTCCTTTAATCTCATTCTCTTGCCTGATTGCTCTGGCTAGAGTTTCAAGGACTGTGTTGAATAGAGTGGTGAGAGTGGACATCCTTATCTTATGCCTGTTTTTAGAGGAAATACTTTCAGCTTTCTCTGTTCAGTATGATTTTGGCCTTGATTTTGTCATACATAGCTTTTACAATGTTGATGTTAAGTTCTTTCTCTCCCTGTTTTCTCCAGTGTTTTAAACATAAATGGGTGTGAACTTTGACAAATGCTTTTTCTGCATCTATTGATATAATTATGTGATTCTTTTATATTTATATGCTGAATTACATTTATTAACTTGTATATTTTGAACCAACCTTTGCATCCCTAGGATGAAACACATTTGGTCATGGTGTGCTGTTTTTAAGGTGCTTTTGCATATGGTTTGCCAATATTTTATCAGGAATTTTTCCATCTATGTTCCTGATGAATCACATTTGATACAACTCTTTCAATGAAGCAAGACCAGGACAAGTATGCAATTCTTCATCAGCAATTCCAAAATACATAATACTCTGAAAATCAAGCTTCTGTCTGAAATTTGGCACCAAAAATTTACTTGAATTATCATAAGATCATCCTCTACAGTATGTGGATATTCAGATGTTCCACATCAGAAACATTATGCTTGATTATACCCCAGATACTGCCCTAAATATCATGTAATGCAGGTACTTTATTATCTCTCTGATATCTGAAATATTTCAAATTCTTAAAGATATCTGGCCCCAAAAGTCTCAGATGAGAACTTGCAAACCTGAATTACTATTTCCATTTTAAAACTAGAAAGCGACTCAATCTCAAATTCATTTTGATTTTGCTTTGTGTCTAATACTAACTTCTTGGTAAGGATACTCAGAGAATTCTGCTAAGCAGAGAAGCCATGTGATGATAACTTTTTAAAGATTCCTTTTGTGCCTGAAAGGAAACCTAGGATCTGTCTATAAAACAAGAAGAAATTAGTTCAAAGAAAAATTAAATCACATATAGGGTTCCCAAGGTTAACTCTTAATAGCTGTAACAAGACTGCAAAAGAAAATGTTTTTATCGAACTATGCTGTTAAAACCATTGAATTCTGATGTAAGAGAAAGAATCCAGCCAAGTCATCTGAGCGGTGTTCATAGAGACATCCCAGACCATTCGCCTATATTTTCATCTCTGCCTTGATGTGTGCCCTGGGACTGGCCAAGGACTCCAGATCTCTCCTCTCTTGGACGACTGCCTAACGCGCAGGCTTGAGAGGAAAAGAGAAAAGTTACATCCTGAAAACAGCAACATAAAAAGATCAAACAAACCCACAAAATTCCTCTGTTTGAGGAAGATTTTTCAAAAGAGTTATGAGGTCTCTGGGCAGGGTTTAGGTGGTTTCAAGGTTAGAGCAGCTCTGAATTATTTTGGATTGTCACATAGAGATGGGGTAGAGGCAGGCTCCTGGTGGTTTGCTGAAAGTCATCTGCTTCCGATCAAAATACTGGCTTCAAGCTTAGAAGTGAGGAGCTAATCCTGAAGAGTACCAAAGCCAAAAGAAGAAAGGATATGTGCATCCTGGGGGGTGCGAAAGAAAGGGATGGAGGAAGTATTTGTCTTACTCCACTTTGTGTTGCTGTAACAAAATAACTGAGCCTGGGTGCTTTTATACAGAAAAGAGGCTTATCTAGCTCACATTATGGAGGCTGAAACTTCAGAATGGGGTGGCCCCATCTGTTCAGCCTCTGGTGAGGAACTTCTGGATCCAACAAATGGTGGATGACATCATTGCAGGATCATGTGCTAGAGAGAGAGATGACATGGTGAGACAGAAGTCAGAGACAGGGCAGCAGCCAGGCTCATTCTTTTTATAACAACCTATTCTTTTTTATTTTTTTTAAAGAGAGAGGGACAGTGAGAGAGACAGAGAAAGAGAGAAACAACTTTATTTAGTTTTTCACATGGCCTTAGTTGCTCCAACACTCAGTTGTGTATGTGGTGCTGGGGTTTGAACCCTGGTCCTCGTGCTTGCCAGGCAAGCGCCGAAACCGCTGAGCCACCGCTCCAGCCCCTATAACAACCTATTCTTGTGGGAACCAATCCATTCCTATAAGACCTGACCCATTTCCATGACACAGATTAATCTATTCATGGGGATGGAACCACCATGGCCTCATTTTCCTCTGCTGGGCCCCACCTCTTCAAAATACCACCTCCTTAACACTGCCACACTAACGACCAGTGCTCCAGCACATGAACCTTGGGAACAAACTATATCCAAACCACAACAGCAATATATCCTGAACTAGATTCCCCAGTTCCCTGGTCCTTTTTATGCTAAGAATGAATCCTAGCATGAATTTCCATTCTACCCTCCTGTTCCTCTGCCTTCCGGTAACCAGTCTGCCTTCAGATAATCAACAGCAAAGTTTCTTTTGACTGGAATAGTCTTCCCTTCTCTTTACCTGCTTAACTCCAGCTCATCTTCCAGGGCTTAGCCATCCTTGGCTCACCTCAGCCTAACCCAGCTTTACATTAGATCTTTTCCTACATATTCCACAGTCTCTTGCATTCCCACCTTCATACTTACTTCACTTTATTATAATTGCTTTTTTTTCCCTCTGCCACATCAAATGCAATCTTCTTGAGAATAGGGATTATATTAGCCACAATCAGAATTATATTCTCAGCAAATACTGTAATGGCCATCCCAAAGTAGGTGTTTCATAAATATCTATTAAATGAATGAATGAATCAATCAATTAATAACCTGGTTCTTAAATGCTTAGAGTTTGGGATGCAGCTAAGAAAATTTCAAATAGATTTAAAAGAAAAAAAAAAGGACCCAGTTAGTTGGGAGTCTTCTAGGAGCTAGTAAGACACACTGAACCAGATAATAGATCAGTTAAGATAACAGATCTATTATCTTAACTGATCTATTATCTCTAGGACCTTGAGAAGCAAAGTGTTTCTCTTACAACAAATGAGAAGAAAACTCAGAGTGGCAGGTGTGTCTCATGGGTTCAGGGGGCAAAGACAAATCTAACTTGACTTCAGTCAAGGGTGCATGTGAGGGAGTAAAAGGAAACACAGTGCAAGGTAGTTACCAAGCTAGGGTCCTACGGTGAATCGAGAGACAAAAAATACATTCAGCCCCAGAGTCACATACGTACTAGAACTACAGGGGAACTGACAGGAGGAACGTGAGCCATTAGGTAATGGCTTGATCATCAGGCAAGGAGGCCGTGAAAGTCTGGACTAAGAAGGCAAGAGTGGAAATGAAGAGAGACGATATTAAGAAATGTCTAGACTGGAGTTCTCAATGTGGGAACTGGATATGTCCAAGAGAAACAGCAAGGTCTAAACAAGAAGTTAGTTTAAAAATCACAAGAAATTATAGTGATTACAAGTGGCACTTACCAAGTGTACCACATGTCCAGGGCCTTAGATTTAATTTTCACAATAACTCTCTTATGTGTTATTTCTGTGTCTTACCCATGAATAAAATTCATGATTTATAAACAAGTTTCTAAAAGGCCATTGCAGTCATATAGGTGGTGGTTTTCAAACTATGGCATCTTCTGGTATTGCTGTTTTATGTAAGGATGTGATCCAAGAGCCCTTACCCCACTGCAAACAGCCGCTCCCCTCCAGCTGCCTTATATAATAGTTCTCTGCACAGGAATTCTTACTTTAAAAGGAAAAGTTTGAGAACTACAGAACTAGACAGCAGTGATTATGGAATAGGATAGGGTGTTTGGAAAAGGACATTTCATTTGCATCATCAGAATTCAGTATTCACAGCAGAGGGAAAAATATGAACCACCTTCGGTCTTGGGCTTAGGCCACCAAATTGGGTAGTGGAGACCTTTCCTGAGAGTAGGATAAAGGAAAAAAATCTATGGAAGAAAACATCTTTGGTTTGAACTGAGTTGAGATGAAGTTACTGCAGGAAAACTCTATGAATATATTTAGTTGGAAACACAGGTCTGGACCAACATATGGACGATGGTGAAGCTGTGATATTGATTAAGATCACCAAGGAATAGAGCAAAACAGATTAATAACAGAACCATTGAAAAAGCTACCATTTCATTCATTTATCTAACTAAAACTTATTTATTATGTAAAATGAAGTTATGAAAGGAACGAAGAGATGATAAAAGAGACAAGAAGAGAGAAGTATAATAAAAGAAAAAGGTGAGTTAATGAACTAAGAAAAGAAGGACTTTGAAGGATGGCGTGGATCACATTGTCCTACATGGTAGAATTCAAAGAAGATAAAGATCAGTGAAAGGGGAGTTGATGAACATGATAGCTTAAAGGTCATGGGTGATCTTCATCTTACAATTATTTTCTGCACTTCTCTGAATTACCAGACACTGGCCCAGCCTCTGATGTTAAATGATGAGCTCAACCAGACAAGCTCTTGTCTTTATGAAGCTTATAGCTCAGTGCAGAAGAAGGACATCAATCAAATAAACTAAATGAAAATAAGCAATTGGATCTATGTCAAGCCATGGCTTCTATGCAAAAGAATTTGACCTTGTCAGAGAAGAGTTCCCCACAGAAATGATGCTTGCGCTAAGACGGTAAAGATAAGTGGGACTTAAGAGTGAAGAGCTCATGCAAGGCCCTATGGTAGACAAAAGCCCCAAGAGGTGTTTGAAAAATTGAAAATCCAGTGTATCTACAGCAGAGAAAGGAGGAGTAAGCAAAAGATGAGAATGGAGACTCAGGCAGAAGTCAGACTGTGGATGGATTTGGAGGCCACATGCAAGAGTTTTTCCTTAGGATAGAGTACTAGTGACCCCTGAAGAGTGGAAGTGTGTGGGAGTGGGAATGGAGACAGGCAGGGGAGTTGTCATCAGATTTGTATTCTGGAAAGATGGGTCTAGTTAGAAAGGAAGCAGAATATCTAAACAAAGCCTAGTGACCCAGGAAGATCAGCGGGAATGAAAATAAGGAAGTGAGGGCAGATTCAGAAAGGATGCATTTTCCTGAGAGATGTGAAGGACAGATGAAAGATCTGAGAAGATGGACATATTTGGAAGTAAAAGGGAGAAGTTTAGTTGGAAAGTTGATTTATCTGCTAAGAATAAAGAAAACATGGATAGGAGGTGAGGGTAGAGTGCCTGCTACAGAGAAGGCTGCAGGCAATATTTACTGGATGTTAATAAATGTAAAGGTTTGGAATAGCTGCCATGGCAAAGAAGAAAAGGATCCAGCTAGAGATGAATCGGATTGCCTAGCAACCCAGAGCCCCACTTTGCTAAATCTACTTAGTGTGGGCCATCAAAGCCCATAGGGAGAAATGTGTCGGCTCCAAAATATCATAAATTTGGAAACACTGTGGACACCTGCACTAGGAAAATCTGAATCATGCCGTCATATTGCTTTAAAAGGCTCAAAATTACAGGGGAAATATTTTTAATGCACTTGATTACCACTTCACAAGGGTAACATTGGCCATCCTGTGATTAGTCATAGGTGGTTTGAATGCTTTGGAAATGATTTTTGCTGTTTGCATTTTCTAAAGAAACATAAATTATGACTAAATTTCTCCTGTTTATATGCATTGCCATTTCTTCCCACAGCTTTCATCAACAAATAACAATCAGAGCAATATGGCTAAAAAAAGTCAGAGCTGTGTCTTGTTTCTAACGCTGTGTCAAGCCCTACTTGCTGGGCTGCCAGATGTTGCCTATTATCTCTTCTCTCCTCCAAGTCATAGAGGGTGCAAGGTGCTGTCTTGGAAACCAGATGCAATAATCACAGAGCACAATGTCATTCTGAATGTTGTAATGAGCAGGGAACAATACATTTCTTTCTATTATAGCATGTGAGAGATAGAAAGGAATTTTACCAGTGGTACCCCAAACAGGAAACAAATGAACCTACTGAGGTATGGGAAGAAAATATTAGAATTTTATTTTATGCTTATTTTTATTTTTTATAAGGCAAGGGATTAAGCTTACTGGTGTTGAATTTATTACATGACTTGACACTGACATCTTGCTCTGTCTGAACATTAGAGCCACATGTCACCCACGGAGGGCAGAGTGGGAATTCCACAGCTCAGAGGGTCTGACAGTGGTATTCTTTGTCATTTTGTCAAGTTAGGAAGATCTGTAAGCAACCTCAGAAGGACTCAACTTTGTTGAGACGTCAATTCTCTCCAAATGATCTGTATAGATTCAATGTAAACCCAAATCAAAATTCAATTTTTTGTAAAAGCCAAAAGCAAACTGTCCTATAGAAATTGGAAATTTAACTGTAAAATTCATATGGAAATGCAAAAGGCCTGGAATAGCTAAAACAGCTTTAAAAAGGAATTACACTCCTTGATTTCACAACTTATTACAAAGCTATAGTTTTCAATTGGCATAAAAAATAGACAAATAGATCACTGAAAAGGAATGTAGAGACCAGAAACAGACCCACAGACATATGAACAACTGAGTTTTGGCAAAAGTGCAAAGAAAATCAAAGAAGTAATGATAGACTTCCACAAATGGTACTGGAGTAATGATATATTCACATGCAAAAAAGTAAACTTTGATCCATACATTGAATCATATCTAAACACTACCTCATAATGAAACAGATCTAAATGTAAAATCTAACATTATAAAACCACTAGTGAATCTTTGTGATACTAGGTTAGGCAAAGGTTTCTTAGATAGGACACTAACCACATGATTCATAAAAGAAAAATCATTAATTCAGAACTTGACAGTCTTTTGAAGAACAGAAGTTTTAAATTTTTCATTAGAGAATGAAAAGACAAGCCATAAACTTATAAAATATTTATAAATTATACATCTGATAAATAACATATAATGAACTCAATAACATTTTGAAAATTTTGAATGAACACCCTAACAAAGAAGATACACAATTGGCCAACAAGCACATGTAAAGACCTTCAACATCACTGATCTTGGGCAAAATGCAAATTTAAACCACAGTGAGGTACCATGTCACATCTATTAGAATGTCTATAAAAGATTGATCGCAGGGTTGGCAAGGAAGAGGAGCAACTGGAAGCCTCTCATCCACGATCACTTTAGAAAACAGCTTGATCATTTCTAACATGTTAAACAAACACTCAAGTAGACCTAGACATTCCATCCTAAATTTTGACCCAAGAGGGAAAAAAATAGCATTCCATAAAGACTTGCACAGAAATATTCATAGCTGCTTTTTTGGTGATAACAAAAAAAAAACTGGAAATAACTTAAAAATCCATCATTAATAAATTATAATATAACCATACAATGGAATAATATCCATCAATAAAGAGGTATGAGCTAGTTGTAATCTAACAACATTGATGAATCACAAAATAACTACTCTAAGTGAAAAAAACAGTGCATAAAATCTGTTATAATTTATAGAAAATTCCTGTAAATGTGTAGTGATGGAAAAGATCAGTTGTTAACTGCAACTGAGGAGTGGAAAGGATGGAAGTAGGAATTACCAAAGGATCCAGGAAAGTTTTGAGGTATAGCAGATTTACTATGTTGATTGAGGCGATCATTTTAAAATGTATATGCATGTGTTAAAATATCAAATTTTACATTACATGTATGTACAATTTATCATATATTAATTATACCTCAATAAAACTGTTAAAATAAATTATGTCCTGCTCAAGAAAAAATATCTGTAGATTCAACAATTTTCATCAATATTACCTCACTTGTAAGCATTACTTAGACACAAGATATAATCTATTGATCCTTCAGGATTCCTGGTGTGTATGTAAAAGGAAGAGAACACTTGACCTCACTGAAGAATGATGAAAATTATTAACTAGCGTTGACAAGGTCAACCAAAAGTACCAAGTGTTGTACAAACTGCTTTATTTTTAGTTAAATAATATGATGGTCTTCTCGGGTCCTTGGATCTGAGTGTGTCATTGTTGGTTGAATTGTTCCCACACCCTTTGATTTGGACAAGTTACTCCATTTGTAGTATCAGCTAAGTGTATGCACAGTTCAAGGTTTTCAGGTGACTGTGCTAGCATACTGCTAAACATTGTATTTTGCACATGAATACTTTGCCCATTTATAAGCTAAAGACTGATTAATATGATTGGTATGCTTTGAAAATGGTTAGTCCCCTCTGAAATCCATGTTGGAATTTGAAGTCATGGCAGTGTTGGGAAGTGGTGCCTTGAAGAGGTGATAAGGTCAGTAGGAGGTGTCAAGGCCTCTCTCAAGGGACTGGGCTGATTCCTGAGACAGAGAGTAAGTTCTGGACTCATTATCAGGAAAGCTCCTCCTGCCTGCCCTGCCAAGTTCACCATGTTGTGAAGCAGCACCTGGTTTTCATCAGCTTCTGCCACCCGATCTTGGATTTTCCAGACTTCAGAACCATAAGCCTAAATGAACTTTCCTTTACAAATCACCCAGTCTCGGGTGTTCGGTTATAGCATCAGAGAACAAAGTGAGACAACAGTAGATTTCATAAATTTAAACCATGCTATCGTTGGGCTCCAACCATAATTAATACATCAAATGCATCTGGATAGATTTCCTCAAGAATTAGGGTGCTTAAATATCAGAAAGAAAACCTCTTGTTGGCTCTTCACACTCATTACCTAAATGTGCTACACAAGAAGTTCATTTTTTAAAAAAAGATAGCATGTGGTGTCACACAAGCCTGAGTTCTGATTGCAGTCTGGTGCTCCCTGGCCATGAGAACTCAGGCAAGTTGCCACCTGCTTTCACCTGTCTCTCTGCACAAAGGAGCAAGATGCTGGCCTTCTGTGCCTCTGAACGCATATCATGAAGGAAGCTCACACAGCTATCTAGTCTTCAGTGTTTAGCCTGAACCAGCACTGCTAAACCAGTGTTTAGCAGCTGCAGTGCTGCACCTTAGTAAAGACACGGAACTCCGCCAAGGTACTGCACTGTGGCTTGCTTGGACCTCACACGGCCCATGACAAAATAGAGTTGTCTTCTTTAACCCAAGCTACTCAAACATCATTACTGACCCTTGCAAAATGGAAATTTATTTTACTGAGGCTTATGAGGATTAGCAAAATGTGGTGACACATTCATGAATGAATCATCTAGTCACAACCGTCATTCATTCTACAAGTACATACCATGTAAACGCATCTCAGTTTATCATTTGGTGTGGAATTAATTGTGTCTCTCCATCAAAATTCATATACTGAGGAGGGGGAACAACATGGCGACCTGAAGGGAGGCAGCATTTCCTGAGGCTCTGGGTCTGCTTGAGAAAATTCCAGTGCATCCTCAATTGTCCAAGGTGTGTCCAGGGGAATCTATATTTGAACTTCTAGTACTAGTTTGTGAAGCTTTTATAAGGAGCTGAGTCTTGGGAGTTTCGCAAGAAGAAGAAAAAAAGGAGGATTTTCCCCCTCCCGCCAGGGACACAGAAGGCTGCCTGTGCTGACTTCCTGCCAGAAAGAGTTCTGTCTGCCCCGCCAGCAGTGCTGTGGTTCGGCTGTTTGCTTGGTCTTAGCGACCGTAGGAGCGAGGAGATAGGGGGGGTTTTTTTGTCTGTTCGGCCAGGAATGGTGACCGGCACCCTTCCGTTCCGCGCGCTTGCTGGACACAATTCCGGACCGGCTGCGGGGGTGGGGCTGCAAGCAGCAGCAGCCGATCCAGTGGGTCTAAGCAGAAACATAGATTTCATCGCTAATCCCATCCTGTCCATAGCTAAGCAGACGCCCGCCAAGCTCGCACTCTGTGGGGGAGGAAAGCTGTGCTGGGAGACAGCCCCCTGGGGTGCCCGGTGGCTGGCCGCCATTGGGAGTTCCAGGACTCAATTTTCCATCCAGTGCAGGGGCGGGGCTACGGAGCTACTGTAGGAGCGACAGGAAATAGGGGGTCTTTGCCTGTTCGGCCAGGAACGGTGACAGGCTCCCTTACGTTCCATGCGCTCACTGATCACAATTCCGGACGGCTGCAGAGACTGCAATTCTGGGGCTACAAGCACCAGCAGCCGGGACTGCAGATGCGAGCAGAGCCACAGATACCGTTGCTGATCCAGTCCCGTTCCTAACTAAAACAGTCATCTGCCAAGCTCACACATTGTGGGGAGCAATACTTGTACTGGGAGATGGCCCGCTGGGGGCCACAGACTGAGAGACATTCATATTGAGGTCCCAGAGATGCCCTCATTGTCTATA
>PVKS010015331.1:0-46231 GCA_004027875.1 Aplodontia rufa | reverse complement strand
TACTGCTTGAAAGGACCACATTTCTAGGAGCAGGCATAAAACTTATTTGAGTAATATCTGCAGTGTAATGCTATATGTGAAATAAAAACTATTATTCCACCTCCCATTGACTAGGTTTTGGTACTCATCCATAGGGGGAAATAGAAGATGGTTTTAAATCCAAGAATGACTGATCCATTAAATACTTACTTCAAAAATCTTTCATATATAACATAAGAGACTATGTGTTATCTTGAATATTTTGGCATTTACTGAGGGTAAATAGTGGTATTGGTGAATAATAAAAAGATGTCTATTTAATAATACATTAAAGAGGAAAAGAAACACTATAGTCTTCAGTAAAGCACTCACATCTTACTGCTTTGGATAAAATTAACCAATTGGCCTTAGTGACAAGTTTGCTTTCTGTAGAAATTAATAAACTATTTCATTGTAAACTTCATGACATGATTTGGGGTTTAAATCCTAATTGCACCACCACATATTGGGGTCAAAATTTGAAAAGTTAGATATGAGGAGTGCCCCAAAAGATCCTGAGTTAATGCAAGAATACTCATAGGTGAAATATTTGGATTGTAAGGGCTAAAACCAATCAGTCCATCCCAGATTGAATGAACTGGGTGGTCACTTTAAGTGAGGTGGGGCAAGAATGGAGGAGGTGATAAGCCTTGCAAGAGTTTTAGTTCCTTGAGGCCCCTTCTCATACCCAAATTATTTTTGTTATTGTGAAATCCAGAGTCATCTCCATTCATTTCAACTTCGACCACCTAAGAATATGAACTTCCCAAATATATGGGTGCATAATCCAAGAACATGGAGGAGAATTTTTATCAAGTAGCTACTCTGGCGGAGTCAAAAACATAATCATCATCACCTTCTTATATATTCATCATGACTGTAACATGTCTTTATCTCATGATTTAAAAATAAAGAAACTAATTCTCCATGACAGCAAGTAATGCAACCAAACTTACACAGGAAAATCAAAGCCAGACGTGAATCCTGAAGGATCTGACAGCAAAGACTGTCCCATCCCATTGCTCCCAGGCATCCCCTCTAGCATGGAGCCCACGAGTCTTTTACATTATCTGATTTATACTGGAAAATGTTTATTGATTAAGAATCCAAATCTGAACATTCCAACCAACTGATGTTCTGCTAAAGTGAGCTTTCATTCTGTCATCTACTTCTACTCCTTCTAACAGTCTGCTGCTTTTCAAATGTATGTAGTACACTCTCAATTTCTATTATTTTGCTACTTATAGTTTATCACAGGATTACAAGACACAAGAAAGAATGAACTCAGTGTATTGTTAACCATTCATAATATTTTGAATTTTCAATATACTTTTCTGTAGACATAGATGACATTCATATATAGGTATACATTTAAATCCTTTAGAAAAATCTACAGTCATTGGACACATGTAATGTTGTTAACTAAGAAGCAATAATTTAAAATGATTTGTTTGCCATTTTGACAACTGTCATGTATCATAACAGTTTTCTTACCTGTATGGACATAGAATTCATCACTTAATCAAATTTCTCTTGAATAGTCCATTTACATAAAACCAAAAGAGGTTCATTTCAAGAGCTGGAAAAAGAAAGAGATTTATAAATTTACATCTCTTGAAGCTCAAACTTAAAATCTATATTAGATAGTTTCTTGCTTCTTTTTTTCTTCTTAATTATCCCTGAACAGCTTCTCAGCATCTCTTCTCCCCTTGTTAGATTGCATGCTGGATCTTTGAAAGCCTGAAAGCTTCTGTTTTGTAGACCACTTAATTGAAAGTATGATTTTCTTTCTAAATTACAGAGATTGTTACCTATTTATGCTGTTTTTTGTTTTTGCTGTTGCTATAGCAAAGTCCATAAGGCTGAATCATATTTAAAGAAAGAGACTAAGCTCAGTTTGGGAGGCTGAGAGCCCTTGATTGGGTGTTTCCATTGGTTTGGCCTCTGAGGAGGGTCTCATGGCAGATGGTATCCCAGTGGCAGGTATGCATGCAGAAAGATCACATAGAACATGGGAACACAGATAAATTTGGGCCACTCTTGTTCTTTTTATAACAACCAACTCTCATGGAAACTAAGCAGTGTTCCCCAAGAACTACATTAATCCCCTCCCAGTTCAGCACGCTCAGTGACTTTCCAACAGCACTAATTTCATGACAGTTCCACCATTTGAACCTCACCATATTGGGGACTGAGCTTTCAGCACATGAAACTTTGGGGTACATATTCAATCTATGTCCAATCATAATATCACCCAATAAAAGGATATATTTCTTCAGAACATTTCTTTACGAAATACTCCAGTGATGGTTGCTCCTTACCTATAGCATCTCCTTGAGAGCCTCAGTCCTTGTCATAAAAATTTATCAAAATTATCTTTTCATTTACCATGCTTCCTTATGAGGTATTCTTTTCAATGAAAATTTCCCATTTATTATATAATTATTCTTTAGAAAATAATCTCTGAATTGCTCTTTTTCCAAAGCACCATAATGGGTTAATTTCTAAAACTTATGAGGTAGCTGATCATTTTCTGTAATATAATAAACAAGTCAACTTGGAATAGTAAATATCAAGAACAGTGATAAATGCTCATAAATTCAGAAAAAAATAGACAGTAATGGATTTTTCATAAAGAACTAATGAGAGCTGTAAAGAATTTTCAAATGTCAGTGTGATTTTATGGCTGTTACCCCAAAGACTATTCAGAAGTTCACTCTTCAGCCTCAACTTCACTTTTTAAAAAGCCTCCCCCACCCCACAGTTCCTTCTGTTCTCTAACATGCTGGGAAAGTTCAACCTGTAGGCAGCCACCATTTCATTATATCCCTCCCTTTTCAATGCTCATTCAGTCTCCATTCTTCCTATGTCTGTTCTACCAATTTTGGGAGTTCCTTTTACAATACAGCCCTAATTATGTGGGGTTTTTTGTTTTGTTTTTGCTTCTGAATCTTTGTTAGTCAAATTTCCAACACTGTGGCAAAATAATCTGAGGAAGCAACTTGAACAGTTTGTTTTGGCTCATGAGTTCAGAAGTTTCAGATCGTGATTTCTTTGTCCTGTTGCTTCCGGCCTGTAGCAGCACAATATATGGTGGCAAGAGCCAGTGAGAGAGAAGGTCTATTTATCTCTCAGCAGCTGGGAAATGGAAAGAGAGAGAAAACAAAGGACCAGGGCCCTAATGTTCCCTCTATAGGCACACCTCCAGTGACCTAACCTCCTCCAACTAGGCCGCCTCTCCCCAAGGTCCCACAGTGCCAAGCTGAGGACCAAGTCTTCAACACACGGGTCTTTGGTAAACATTCCACATCCAAACGATAGTATCCTTCTTATCCTTGATATTAAAGTTTAAGGATCACTCAAGATCTGGTCTAAATCCTTCTTTCCAGAAGCTGATTTTGCTGTATTTCTTCCATGACGTTTAAGCCTGGGGAAATGGAATAATTCACTCTGCTTTTCACTTACCATCATTCTGCTTCTGAGCCTTCATAAAAGCTCATTTGCCTTCCTGGAGTGGCCTTTCTACCTCTCTCTTTCAAAGAGAGGTTTCAAAGAAGCCTTCTCTTGACCCAAAGAACCAAGTCTGTTAACAACAGTTTATACTATTAAACATTTGTTACTTTCCATGCCTTCCTCATCCCACTAGATCATTTAGTCAGCATTTTCATTGCTGTGACTAAAAGACCTGACAGGAACAGTTCAAGGAGGAAAATGTTATTTGGTGGGGGGCTCACAGTTTCAGAGGATTCAGTCCATGGACAGTCAGCTCCAATCCTCAGGGCTGGAGGTGAGGCAGAAAATCATAGCAGAAGGATGTAGTGAAGGAAATCAGGTGAAGAGATGTCACCAAGAAGTAGAGAGACTAAGCTTACCCCACCAACTATATAGCCTAAAGGCATGCCCCCCCCAATTACCCACCTCCTCCAGCCACACCCTACCAGCCCACAGCTACCATTCACTTAATCTCTGTCCAGGGATTAATCCAGTGACTGAGTTTAGGTTCTCTTTACCCAATCCTTTCATCTCTAAATTTTCTTGCATGGTCTCACACATGGGGGACGTATAACATAATAATCATGATTTGTCTAAGGATAAAGACCAAGAATTTTAAAATGTGTTTTCCAGTCTCCAGTAGACTATAGGAACTACAGGAATATGAGAAGTAAGCATTCTTTTCATTGAAGCCAGTTATTTATTTCTCACAATTCTAATAAATTTGTAAAAACCATTTTGGTTTCTATATTTTTACTAAGCAACATGTTACAGAAATTCTCTTGAGGGGATGTCATATGTAAGATATTATCTTATAAACTGGTAAAGTTGATCTGCCTTATAGGGTTGACAAAAGCATAACTTTACATCAGAACAAATTACAGTGCTGAAAATATTAAATATCAATGAAGAATGTATCTATTGAATAAGCAAAACTAATCTATGAAAGAGATATCATTTAAAATGTACATAAAAAGATAAGGGTTTAAAACTCAGAATATATAGTCAGTTAATTCTAGGTACTGAAAAGACTATGAACCACATGAACATGAGACCCAAAGGAACATCACAGAGACTGCTAGGCAGCCTAGAGGCGGAAAGTAGGACCACACAGTGTCAGCCATGCCTCTGCACTTAGAGTCCACACACAGGCCACACTCTTTCCCCTGAACTAAACCCCTCTGGTCTGCCCATGCACCGTAAACCACCGCAGCACCTCATAAGGGTTCATACAAACTCTTAGCCCAGAAGCCGGTGGCCCTGCATCCATCATTACCTCCCTGGCCAGTGTTCCTCTATTTCTCAATGCGGTGCTGAATATGATGCTGAATGAATATGGACATTGTTTCAGGATAGGGTCTCTTAATTCATTCAGGTCTATGATCTCTTTTGATTAAAATATAGAAATTTTTTTCCTTAAGTATCCTGAAATAAAACCTAACTGCATACATATTTTAGAGTAATTGTAAAGCATAATATAGGAGAGAAATGAAATAAAAGGAATGTAAGATGAATATGTATATATACACACAAACACAAAACTGATTTTAGTAAAATCCTTGATAAAGTACTGGTCAGAAGTTTCTACTTTTAATGTAGAATGAAATTGCTACAAATACTTCCTAAGAGCTGTGCTGTATCAGCAACTTAAGTACAAGAAATGTCATGTACATCAATGAAATGATTTTTAAAACGGCAGCCAACACTGTGGAACTCAGCATAATCATTCATGAAAAATGTAGTGCATTATAAATATTGAAAATCATGCTTTATCTTTTTATAGAGGCAACTAGGTTTCAGACCCACAGGGTTTTTCAGGTACATGAAGGTTGAATGGAATATGAAAAGCTGTGAAGTGCACGAAACATTATTCCTTGTGGCTTTAAACTGTCATACAAATTGCAAAACACTTTACCAAACATGTCTTGTATCAAGTAAATGGTTCCCAACTACGATAAAAAAAAAAAAGTTACCCAGTGTTTTGAAAAAGTGTTTAGACATTTCCAGAAATATTTGTTCTAGAGACTTGCATGCTGTGACCTGGAAAACATAAGACTAGTCTCAATGTTTTCATATCCTCTCGTAGTTATTTTTATTAGCCCTTCACACAATAAGAGATACCATTTTCTAGTTAGTTTCTAGAATTTCATATGCATGAACTTATACTTACTTTCTTAAAAAATACTTTTCCTTAGCATATTACTTGTAAGATTTGTTCCTGCTATTGTGCATACTAGTAGGATGCTTAGTTAGGGCTGTGTAGTATTCCACTGAAGAAATACAATACAAATATTATTTAGTCTTTCACATTGATTTTAAAAAATTCTATTTTTTACCTGTTGTGCATAAAGCTACTGTGGACATGTGTGCATAAGTATTTCAGAGGAGAATGGGAGAATGGAAGTTCTTGTTCATATGATAAGGACCTAACTTTTCCAGAAACTAACAGAACTGTTCAGAGTTCCAGTTGCTCAACCTCACCACCAATACTTCGCATTCACCATCTTGTAAATGATCCTCAATAATTTTACCCTGTCTATTGGTTGTGCCTTGATATCTCACTGTGCTTTCAGTTTGCATTTTCCTCAAGATTAATGCTGTTACTCCTTCATTAGTCTTTTTTTTTTTTAAGAGAGAAGGACAGTGAGAGAGAGAATCAACTTTTATTGAGTTTTTCGCATGGCTTTTGTTGCTCTGACACTCCGTTGTATACTTGGGTGCTGGGGTTTGAACCAGTGTACTTGTGCATGCTGGGCAAGCACCATAACCGCCAAGCCACTGCTCCATCCCCCTTCATTAATCTTATTCAGTTGTTGAAGTACATGTTACATCTATTAAGCAGATCTTTTTTACTAATGAGTCTTAGGATTTTTGACATATTCTAGATGTATTATGAATATTTCCCCATCATATAGACATGTAGGCAGCTATAACTTGCCTATTTAATACTTATTCAATTCTTTCAATAAACATTTTTAATTAATAAAATCCATTTTATCATCTTTTTTCTCACAGAGATTTCCTGTTTATATGGCATCAAGCATTGAGTAGACTTCTTTGCTGATTGCATTGCTCTGACATTAAGGTTTTAAAAATCTTTTTTACTGTATAAATGTAAGTGTATTTCTGGGCACTATTTAGGTTCATGATCTATTTGGCTACATTCAGTACTGTGTCTTTGTGATAATCTTGAACTCATGTAGTGTAAATTCCCCAATTTTGTCATTTCTTTTAAACTTGACTTGTGCATTTCTGTATACGTGGGTAAATTAGGATGGCATTTACAATAATAAATCTGCTGAAATTTTGAGTTGGGCTATATTAAATATAAATGCCATTTTGAGAATATTGTTGATACTCCAATGAGTCTGCTAGTCCATTGGAATTATATATTTATTTTTTATTATTTTTCGGTCATTTTTAATTTATTCTACCAATTATTTATACTTTTTAAAGCCGTAGGTATTGCATGTTTCATTTAATTTATTCCTATGTAATGTGTGCAATTAATGGTGTTATAAATGTGAATGCTTTTAATTTCATTTCTAATTGTTCATCAGTAGTTAGTATAAATTTAATAGAATCTATTTTTTTAGGATATTTGGTTCTACAGTTTTCTTTCTAGGAATTTTTAAATCAAATCCAATTTCTTTAAGAAATATGGACATAATCAGGTTTTCTATTGATGCCAATTCCAAAAGCTTGTTTTCTATCATTTTCTCACTTTTACACTTCCTACTATTGTAATTTTGCATTTTACTTACAAATATAAAGGACAAATTGCAAAGTTTTGTCCTTTATATTTGCTTTAAATAGTCAATTGGCTTTTAAAAACATTAAGTTAAGGAGGAGTAGAAAACTTTCATTTTTAAGCATATTTTTATAGTTTTCCAAGTTCCTCATTTCTTTCCATAGATCCAAATTTTTGTCTGGTTCATTTTCTCTTCAATCTACCAAAATTCCCTTTACCATTTCTTCTGATGTTCTGCTGAAGATGAATTTTTTTGGTTTTTGTTCAGGTCTCACTCTTGGTTTTAAAGGATGTGCTTATTTAATTTATTTGATGTTTGTTAGTTTGTTTTTCCCCTCTCAGTATTTTATATTATGATCTCTGACTTTTTGTGGTTCTAATACCAAGTTAACTGTCATTAAGTCTTTTTCATTCCCCACCATATGCAATGTAGTGTATTTTTTTCCTCTAATTCCATTGTAATTTTCCTCAGTCACTGATTTTCAGAAATTTGATTACAGACATGTGATAGTTTGTTGCTCTGCGTTGTTTTGCTGGAATTCCTTGAGGTTTTTGAAGATAAGGTTAATACTGTTCATCACATTTGAGAAAAGCATGACCGATTTTAGTATTTTTTAAGAGAGAAAGTGAGAGAGAAAGAAAGAGAGAATCAAAGAATCAGTTTTTGTTTTTCCATCTGGCCTTTGTTTCTCCAATACCTTTAGTTGTGTGTGTGGTGCTGGGATTCGAACCCGGGTCCTTGGGCATGCCATTCAAGCGCTCTACCACTGAGCCACTCTTCCAACCCCACCAAGTCCTGCTAACACATATTCTTCTCCGTTTCTCCCTCCACTTCTTCTCTCTTATATTAGAAGCCTTGACATCATTCCATGGATTTCTGGGACTCTCTACTTTTTAAAATGCTTTTCTCTAACTTAATTTGCATACATTTGAATGCTTTTTCCTCATTTAACTGAGAATTCGAGCTATTAACTTCAAAAAGTGAGTGCTTCATTTAAAATATTTTATTTTTCATTTCTATAATTTTCATTGTCTAGTTTCCTTTTCACTGTTCAAATTCCCTATTTGTCCCCCAATTAAGTTTATGTTTCCAATCTTAATCATATTTTAAAAGCTGTTTTAAATTCACCTATTTCAACCCTTCTAAAGCATTTTCATTGACAGATTTTTTTTCTGGTCATGGATTAAATTTGCTTGCATCTTCTCATCTGATGAGTTTAAAATTTTTATGCTAGGAATTATGGATATTATCTTGTGGATCATCAAGATTTTCTTTCTTCAGGCAGGCAGTTGCCGATCATTAAATGACCTTGTTTCCTTTGAATATTGCTCGTAAGCTTTTACTAGATTCGTTGAATAATTTTTACTCCTGTTATATTAGCAGTACCCTAGAGGTGGCCTTTAATGGAGTATCTTCTTGATGATTAGGTGCTTAATAAGACCCTTCACCCTGGCTGCTTGTAGGTGAGCATCTCTCCAGCCCGCGTGAGCTTCGGGGGTTGCTGGACTCCTCAGAAGTACCTCTTCTGCTAGCTGCCATTCTTTGGCCAGTGTCACAGAGTTCTATCTTATAGATGCATAGTTCAGTATTTGATAAGAAAAACCTTATGTAAACTTCTGGAGATTTACACTACTTAGTTCCTTTCTCTCTAAATCTGTCCCCCCAATTCTCAGACTCCTCAGGAGCCCTGAATTTTCATTTCTCTTTCCTTAATTCCACTAGACCACCGTGCAATCCCTCACTGCCCACCTGCTGCTCTGCTCAAGAGCAGGGCCTCGAGCATAACCTCCCTCTTTCCCTTTCTTGTGGATCACAGTTCAGAAGTCTGTTGCCCAGTGACTTACACAATGACCCTGAACTCACACTTGGTCTGGTTTTTAAAGTTATTGATGGCACAAGGGTTAGAATTCTGCACTGGTTATTCCATCATGGCCAGGGACACAACTCTTAGATTTTCTTTGTTCTCTCACATTTCCTAATTTAGCTTAGAATGTTATCATTTTTGAATATTCCTAGACTCTCTCACAATCCACCATACACATAGTCAATGACCTAATTAAGGATGCCATTGTCCTCTGCTTTTCCACATCACCTTCCCTCACCTGCAAGGTGAATCCACTTCTGCTTCTTTCTGACAAGCACTCATGTGATCATACTCGGGGCCCACCTGGATAATTCAGGGTAACCTCCTGATCTCGGGTCCCATCCTATAATCACATCCCATGCCATATCTGGTCATATTCACAGGTTTTAGTAAAGGGGAAATGGGAATACAATTCGGCCACCCTTTAGTCTACTAGCAGGTTACAACATGATAGTTATAATGGAGAAGTTTGATCCAAGGCACCGGTAGTTTTGGAAAGGGTTGACTTAAAAACAGCAATAAAACTTTGGAAATCCATAGGCATTCTAAAAATGATGCAAGTGGCAGGATATCCCAGTTATAGTAGGTTATGAAACTGAGGCAGAAAAAGTTAGGCAGTTCAGTGTAGGCAGAGCAATGTGGGTTGATAAGGAGATCATCTTTCTTGAGAAGGCAAAGACATCCCCCAAAGCTAATGAGGGTCAGACACTTCCTGCTGCTAAGCAAGGAACCACAATCTTTCTTGGCACCTAAGGCATGGATCAAAGAGCCTAAGGCATGGATCAAAGACTGGACCAGAATTCCCCGCACCTGTATGCTAGGTACAGGGCAGGGAAGCAGTGACCAATCCAGGAGAGAATGTCATATAAAAAGGGCAAACCTCACTGCCTCATCGCCTCTGTCCCCTTCCCCCACTCTGGGGAAAGTCTGCTCTTTTCCCTGTGCTTTACTTTCTGTAATAAAACTTGTCTACTATGCTTGTCTTGGTGTCCCTCGGTTTCATTCTTCGACTCCAAGAGGACACGAATGCGACATTCACATCACCGGCATCAAAACCACAAAGATAACTCATAACATTTCAGGACTTGTCCAAATTCTAGAGTGTAAAATATTTGAGGAGCTTTGAGACAAATGATACAAAGATAGTTTAGATTAAAAAACAAAGTCTTGGAAATAAGCATTGATATTTTGACCTTAATATGTATGAAGTGATTTAAAATAATAAGAAAATTTTGAGCGGAAAAAAAATGGCATGGATAAGGGGGTGTATTTGAGATTTTCCTTCCAATTTGTACAAGGTTTAGATGTGGGGATCAATCTGTCCAGTACTTGAATCTGCAATGAGGAGTACCGTTTTCTTTTGAAAATCATGGAAGAAACACTTATTATGAGTAATTTAATGTAAAAAAATTAGCAATGCCACTAATGATAGGAAATCAAATATGTTAAACAGACTCTGCAATGGTCAGACATCTCAAAGAAATATTTCATCCACTATAATTCCTAAGCTATAATATATGTAAATATGGACAAATATTTAAGCATTTAGAAATATGTGCCACTATTTTGGTCTAGCAACTGCTCAAAAGTAAAAACTTAATTTGGTAACCATAAGATTAGGTTTTTTTCAATGTTGTACTAGCATTGTTTCTTCAAAGGAGAAAAATAGAAGGAACGAAATGGTTCATCACATTTCTCTTTTTAAATTTCTATTTATTCCTGTATTATACTTTGTATACCTAGTAGATACAAAGCTTTACTTTCAAAGCTGAATGGATAGTCAAAAGACAGTATTTATCTCTGGATTGTCATGGTGAATTTTAAATTTTCAATTACACTTTATGACGATTTAGTCATCACTGTGAATATTCTATTCAATATTTTTGTTCTATCATCTCTTTTGCATTCCTGTTTCTGTTTCAGCAATGTATAAATTCAAAATGGTACCAAAAACTATGATTTCCAAAGAAACTTATGTGAACTTTTCGAACCTAAGAAGCAAGCAGCTAAAGGAATTCATTTGCTGAATCAATAGAAGATTGTTGCTGCTGTTGTGCAAAATGACATTTACTTAACATTATGTTTTTAATTTTTTTCCCTAGAAAATGTGGATCCTCATTTCAAGTAAATCTTTGATATGATAGGGAAAATCACATGTCCCATTTTTTAGAACATAGTAGAGGCAACTGACTTCTAGTTTCTTTTAATTCAGAGATTATCACATACTACTTCATTGACCTTTCACCTTTCACAAAAGCCACACTTCAGGACATTAATCAGTATTTAGTGTAATAAACATTGCATGACTCACAGACACTCACACCAATACCTGAACAATACCCTTGCATTAATATTCAAAATCCATCCTAAAATCATTTAGAGTTAATTCAAAGAGAGTAGGAAATTCAAAGGATAGGGGAACATGTCAAACATCACCTTAAGGACAATGGACTTGAATTGCTCTTTTAAATTTTCTTCATGAAAAAATATATATAGATAAATGCATGGATAGCTATTCTATTTACAAGATATTTAACTGCTAAATTACGTAACAGGTCTAGATTACCTTTTATTTCTAGTAAAGATATATTGATATAAAATTTGAAAACAGATGGGGCATTAGATATTAGCACAGAATTACGTTAGTTTTGTTGGATATGATAATAGAATTATAGATAGGTAAACTGCTATTTTTCTTTTCATATATTGATTTATCTAAGAATGATATAATGCACAGTATACCTAATATTTCTTGTTTTTAGGAATAATAAAAAATTAAAAGAATATGCTAAAATTTTAAAAACTATATATTAAGTTTGAGTTCATCATGCTATCGTCTATTTTGACACATTTGAAAATTTTTAGAGTAACTCTTCTTTTAGAATACTTATAAGTGCTAAACTTGAGTGAATAAGCACCTGGAACTCTTGTAAGTGTAAGATGTATGTCTTTTCTGTCAAACTTGAAAGATCGTGATGTATAATAGTCTACTACCTCCATTACCCCCTCCCTTTCTGAAGACTAACTCCCCCACTTGTATACGCCCACTTGCGTTGGCCCACCTGTGTCCGCCCACCTCCTTCCTAGGACCCCTTCCGGTACCCGGCCATCTTCTTCCGGGAAACATGGAATCCCTACTACCCTTGCCACGTGTGCAGCGACCCCCACCCCCATTATCTCCCAGTCGCCGCCTACTCCCTCTTGCACCTGCCTCCACCTAAGCACAGCCAATCGCGCAGACTGTGCACCTGAGCTCCTCCAATTAGGGCAAAGGGCAGTATTGCATCAGGTCGGCATTTAAGGACCCCTCACTCCCTAGCGAGGCGCGCATTTTTCTTTCGCCCTTCGGCCGAAGTAAAATTTCTGCCTTGCTCACCCACACCCGACCACGTGTTTGATTTCATTTATAACAGTAAGTACATAATGAAAACATGCAAAAAGATTGTTACAAATCATCAATACTTAGAATCATCTCATCCATTCCTGCCTGATAAAAATTAGCTTAAAAAAATCGTGCCTGTTTGTGTCATTTGCGGAGACAAGCCAAGGCTGATAAGGAAGGGGTGTGGTATATTTCATTCCACAAAAGAAGGAAGAGAAAGAAAACTAGGACACAAACACACACATTAGGTTAGGCCTACGTAGTGTCAGGGTCACTCATACCACTGTCCTCAACCCCCCTCACATATCTGTCCCTAGGAAAGTCCTCAGGGGCAATTACACATTTCCTTCCTCTGGAATCCTCCTGAGGGTAACAGTGGTAGCAATGCCTTCTTGTGGAATCCACTGGAAGGACCTGCCTGAGGCTGCTCTTCCCTTAACTTTTTTAAAGTTTATAAGTTGAAAGAGTATACTCTAAATAATGATAAAAATATATGATTGTTAATATATAAACCAGCAAGCTAGTTTATTATTGCTTTTAAGTAATATTACTTTGCATAATTGCATGTGCTATATTTTTAAACACCTGGCAGGCAGTAGGTTGGTTTACATAACCCAAAGCACAATGTTTTGCATTATGATGTCACCAAACATTAGAAAAATTTGGTTCCATCATAATCTTATGAAAGTGCCATCATATATGCAGTCAGCTATTGACCAAAACCTTATGTGGCATATAACTATATATAAACAATTTATATTTTAAAATATTGAGTGTTTAATATTATAATAAATACATTTTATATTTTATTGGTAGTAAGTATACATGTATAAAATACATTTTTATTTCATTACAATTTAAATTTAAATATAAACAAATTAAGGAATAAATTTTAAAAATACAATTTAGGATATCTAAAAATATTAAATAATAATATATTTTCACGATTTATGACATAATGTTAGCAAATGGTATCAATAAATACGTGACATTTAACACTAGTCCCATATCCTCCTCACGTTGTCTGTTATTCACTCCTGTATTCTCCTCAGGGTAACCGTGGGGCTCTCAGATTGGTGTTGTCCCAGTATGTCCTGTTGTTATCAAGGGCTTTATTGTCCTTTCAATAAATCCTTATAAATCCATTTGTCCATCACCAAATCCTCTTAAATGCTCTATTTACTCAAAGTACTCATGTCTATGTTCTTTTTTAGGGTAAAGCTAGATATTATTTGTAAAGCCAGAATGTTATTTTGTAAAGCATATTACAACTGCAACAGAATAGCAGTTCATTCTCTCTCTAATGATTAAGCACAGTATTCTTTTTTTTTTAATCAATTTTTATTGAGTTTTTCACATGGCTTTCGTTGCTCTGACACTTAGTTGTGTACGTGGGTGCTGGGGTTTGAACTCGTGTACTTGCACATGCGAGGCAAGCACCGTAACCACCGAGCCACTGCTCCAGGCCTAAGCACAGTATTCTTGGTGAATATTTGGAGGGTGGAAAAGAGAAATAACATGGATAGTGATATTGGAATATGGAGATCATGACTTACAAGTCAAGCTCCATCCCTGTGAGGCTCAAATTTCTCATTTCTAAATGACAATAATGATAATTTGTCTGCTACTTCATCAGGTTTGTGTGAATATTAACATCTCTAAGGGGTATGAAGTTTCACTGGAAACCCATTCCTTAACTCTGGAAACTTAAAAAAAGTTCTTTGTACAACTAAAATCATAGAGTTTCTACAGCCCACTTCACTAACAGAGGAAAACTTAATTTAGTCTAATCTGGTATACTTTGGTTCTGTAATTTTTTATTCAAATTTGAGTGTCATTATCCCAATCACTGTCCAATTCACAATCTACTCCTCACTGATTTCTTCCCCTGCTCAAGGGCTTCCTCTTTTGCCTCTTCTTGGTGCTGCTTCTACATAATAGGTCTTCTGAGTCTTGTGGGGAGGAAGCTGCCTGCCACAAAATGGGCTTCGGAGCAGGTGTGCAAGTCACATATTTGCTTGTTATAGTCCTTCCAAATTAGTGACATCTGCTATTGTCATTAACAGGTGAATGAATGGGGGACTAGATAGCCTCTCTGGACTCCAGTGAGAGTCGGTCTGATGTCCAGATTCTCTGACACTACAGGGTGGCTTGTGGCTGTGTTGTGAGCAGAATGTGGTTGGCATCAGCATCTGCAAACACCTGCCTGACAATGCCTTGACTCCTAGTTTTCAGAGGATATCAAGTTCCCTATTGAGAGGAGATTCAGAAATTCATTTGCTATTTTCAGAACACTCCTTATACTGAATAGGGAAGATATGCTCCCTATCCAAGCTCTGACAGGAAACAAGCCACTTTCCTCTTCTCCCACTTGTCTTCGTTCCAAACTGCTTCGCATTTTAGAAGTAGTCCTCCATTAAATTTGAATGAAATAATATTTCTTGTAGCTTCTGTATTTTCTTAATAATTTTGAGGAGAGGGGATATTGGTCCCTAAGAGACTAGATGGGTTTTATGAGGGTTAGAGAGAATAAAGGGTAACCAGATTCTTCGTGGGAAGCCTCAAGGTATTGCCACAGTAGTATTTATTTATAACTGAAAAAGGTGAATACAGTTTGAACAAGTAAAAACATACAAACATAACAAGTGAGAGTGTGTGTAATAGATTAAATCAAGAACACCTTGCCCTAAGTGTATCTTCATTAATATAGGTAAAGAATCAAAATGGATTTGGAGTATCTGTTGAGGGTCCTAGAAATCTTTATACCAACTTTCTAATATATGCATGTGTGATGAATGATGTAAATATTTTTTTTTCTAATCCATGGATATGGGTTAAGAAGTCTGCATGTGTTCAGGAATGGAATTGAAGGTCTCAGGCTCCCAAAACTCAAAATAAGAAGATATAAGGATGCTGCCCAAAACAGACATGTTCAATGATGATGGAAAAGATTTTTTTTTTCTATTTCATTTATCGAATGGATAATTTAGCAGATTTTCCTCTGAGTTGAGCTAGGGACATCTTTGCCAGAAATTACCCAAGTGTCTGCCAAGTATACTACACTTGGGTAGGTTTTTCCCATAGATCACCTGCATGACTATTAAGGATGAGGGGCCTTTCTGATGCTAGTAAAAAATCACAAATTGCTGAACTGTTACAAAACAACTGAGACAAGGCATTAAACTGCTTTCAAAACGTCTTCTGATCCTTTTTAACCTAAATATGGTAAATGCTTTCTTACCAATACTTTAGTGTCTATTTTATGAAATGAATAAATGACTGGCAATGTCTAATTATATGTGTGTCATTTCGTATAGAAAACAATATGCAAAATTAATTGGGCATTAATTAACAATCTTATGGACTCAGGAACACAGTCAAGCCTGAATACTTTAGTCATTAATTTCAGCAACTAAGATGAACTAAGGACATCATTTAAAGACCTGTAGACAAATCAGAAGCAGTGTTTCAAGGAGTTAATGCACTAGAGACATTCATTTTGTAATAAAGTCTTCACCAAGAAAGGAATGAAGGATCTTTGGCCAAAGCAACATGAATTAAAGTTTGGATTTAGTGAAAAATAAATGATGTGAAATCCATCAATGTCAACAAGATCCTTATTCAAACAATTTTTAAACAAGAAACATGGCATTAAAGAATGTGCCAATAGGTATGTGGATCAAATGTCTGTCAAATGTATTCACTATGTAGATTACGAGCCCCAAAACAAGTCATGCAAAAGTGGGTTTGAATTTAGAAAGACTTAAGAGATTTGAAAGCTTATTTTTACACACTTAAACACGTAAATCAAAGGGCTTTCATACGTACAATTTATGTAAAGACTAATATTGCCTTAATTTTTTCATTATTTACTAACATCTTAAATCCAAGATTGATGCATATAAAATAAGTTTTTAAAAAAAGATTTTTTATAATCCTTTCATTGTAAAAAATTAAGCATTTTCATACTCAAGTATGTGATTTTTCATAGCTGTAATTGTAACTAATGCACATATTTTAGCTGAAGTTAATAACCTAGCGTGTTCTTCTAAACATGTTCTATGTAGAAAATGTGTTTGTCACTTTTCTACTAATTTCTTTTAATAGTTTAATAATGCTCTATTCAATTAGATTTTTTTCTTTACTTTTTTGTAGCTTACCAACTTTCTCTATTTTATGAACTCTATAAAATGCCAAATCTAATGTCATAGGTAATCATTCCCTTCTTCCTACTTTGGTTTCTCTACATTTTTATTACTGTTATAAATATAAAATTAATTAACACATCAATCACCCAAACATTTTTATTTTCCTTTTAGACCATTTTTCTTAAAATAAGTTCTTGAAAAAGATAATGAAATTAATAAGTATGAAAAAATTTATAGTCCTTACTATATGCTGATTAATGATTTAACAATTATAATAATTTATGCCAGTACTACTCTGATGTCCTTCAATCTAACAAGAATTAAGCATTATTATTAAGCTTAGAGAATCTGTTGGAAAAATTAACATTTTCACTCTAGATTAGATGTTTGAAGAAAATCAAAATTAAGTTCTATAAACTGCTTGCTAATCTGACCACGGAAGTATAAAGTTTAGTTACTTCCAGAAGACAGAAGCTCTTTGATGCTATAAGCCTCTAATCCACAGAAGGAAAAGTATAACTGAGTATAAATGGGTATTTTTGCTTATTCTTAGAAAGATTTTCCTTTATCTATTAGCAATATACCCTATTACAATTGATTAAAAAGAAAGCAAGGACAAACAGAGAGGAAAAGACCAGGGGATGAGAGAAAAGAGATAGAAATTGATCACCCAGAGCCAACCTACATAATCTATGTTTTGATGGAGGCCTGAGTCAGACAGAGGAATGGAGGGTGACAGTAAGAAAAGGGAAGGACCCAGGGGTGTCCTGACTGGGGAATAGGTGTGATCAAGCTAGAGGTAGCTGACAAGAAGGGGAGCATCCTTGTGGTTGTTTCAGTTTATTTGATTTAGACTGATTGGTCCTATATTGGAAGCATTGACAAAAATTAAGGAAGCCATCAGTTATTAATCACAACCTGGTTCTCATCAGATCATAATTACAGAAATTACTGTTTGGTTCCTATGTTATGACTAAGGACAGCAATAGTTTGCTCCAAGTCTGACTCAGAGTAGGCTGGCTTCCTGAGTTTTACAAATAGGGGTGTTGATTTTATGGGCAGGTTGCTGAAGGTTGTGGGTCAGATTTCCATTAGTATAAACAGATTGACCACTGTCCATTTGTACATTGGTCATGTCTTTTGAAAACAGTGGCCAAAATAAAAAAAAAAAAAAGGTCTATTAAAGAATTGGTACCGAGAAGTGGGGTTTTTATGGTTGAAAAGCTTTTGGAGCTTTTTGTAATTTGTGGAATGACTCCTGAAAAGTTTAGAGATGCAAGCTTTAAAGTTCTAGGTTGTTGTAAGCAAAGTTTGAAAGGTGATTCTGGTGGGATCTCTGAAGATCACAATGCTGATAGGACTATGGATAAAAAAGACTGAGCTCATGACATTGCAGAAGAAAGGAGGACTTTATTGGAACTTGAACTAGATACCACTCACGTTACATTCTGGCAAAGAAATTGTTTATATTTCCCTGTGTCCTGAGACTTTTGTGAGGCTAAATTTAAAGATGTTAGACTAATCTATCTGGCAGGAAAACTTTCAAGACAGCACAGACTTCAGGGAGTGGCAGGGGTATTGCTGGAAGCTTTTAGCCAAATTTATTGTGAAAATCAGAGCAGAAAGCACAGCTGAAACAATCAAATCTTTAACCATCTGATATTTGACAAAGGGGGCAAATGCATAGTGTGGAAGAAGGACACCTTGTTCAACAAATGGTGCTTAATGAACTGAACAGCCATATGCAGACAACTGAAATTAGAACCTTACCTCTCACCCTGCACAAGAATCAAATTAAAATGGTTCAAAGATCTGGAAATAAAATCAGGAACTATACAAATGCTTGATGAAAAAATAGGATCAATACTTCATGACAAGGTGTCAGCAGTGCCTTCCTTAACAAGACCTTTATAGTGCAGGAATTAAAGCCAAGAATAAATGAGTGAGATGCTACTAAACTAAAAAGCTTATGCATAGCTAAAGAATTACTCAAGAGTGTCAAGAGAGAACATACAGAATGGGAGAAAATCTTTGCCTGTTACACCTTGGACAGAGGACTAATATCCAGAATACACAAAGAACTCAGAAAACTGAGCACCAAAACCACAAATAATCCAATAAATAAATGGACTAGGGAACTAAATATAAATTTCTCAATGGAGGAAGTCCAAAAATCCCATAAATTATGAGAAAATGTTCTACATCCCTATCAGTCAGAGAAATGCAAATTAAAACTTCACTGAAATTCCACCTTACTCCTGTAAGAGTAACAAAAATGAAGAATACAAACAATAACAAATGCTAGAGGGATTGTGAGGAGAAAGGAGCACTATCACACTGTTGGTGGGACTGCAAGCTTATAAAGCCACTCTGGAAAGCAGTGTGGAGACTCCTCAAAAACTAGGACTGGAACAACCTTATGACCCAACTATCCCACTCCTGGGTATTTTCCCAAAAGAGCTAGAATCAGCATATTACGGAGATACAGCTACATCAATGTTTATAGCAGCTCAATTTACTGTAGCTAAACTATGGAACCAACCCAGATGCCTCTCAATGGGTAAGTGGATTCAAAAACTGTGGTACATATGTACAATGGAGCTCTACTCTGCTTTTATAGAGAAGGATATCTTGGCATTTGCAGCCAATTGGATGGAGATGGAAAAAACTTTGCTGAGTGAAATATCCCAGACTCAGAGACTCAAGAGCCAGATGTTTTCTTTCATATGTGGAAGACATAGTATAATTGTGAACTGATTGAAAGTTGGCTAAGCTAATAATCTCAACACGGGTGAATTTTTACATGAGCAAGGGGAACCATGGCTATGATGTTGGGGGATGAAGGAAGGGGAAAGGGAGGGGGAGGGATTAGGGGGATATCAAGGCAGCTGGAGGGAGGGAGTAGGGGGTTTATCAAGCCAGTGGGGAACATTCAACTTCCATGGGAGTAAAGGAGGGGAAACACAGGACCAGGGAGAACTCAGACGGGGGACATCATGAACTGGCATCAGCCTTGGTTTGCTTTGTCAATATCCATGCATTCATGAATGTGTAACAATGATTCCCTCCAATATTTAAGACTATGTTGAATGAATAAAAATAAAATAAAAGAGTTGTTGTTGTTAAAGATGTTAAGACCGCTAACAAAATGCTAAGTACTGTATCCAGAAACTATAAGAAAGATGGCTTGAGAAGAATCTTGGGAATTTTCAAGACCATACACATCTCAGGCTCAAAAGTGAAAATTCCTTTGAGCAGAGAACATTGTGGCACCCTGCTTATACAGGGGCAGCTTAGAAAGTGGTTTCACCATGTTCACCACTCAGGCACTTAGAAGCTGCTGCAGCCAGGGTCCCAGAAGGCTTGGCTACTATTGAGATGGCTACAGACCTTGGCCCCAACAACGTTGTGCTGACTCTGCAGGAATGCAGGATGCTGGAGTTAGGGGGTTATGGAAGCGTCCACTGAGAGGTCAAAGGAAGGCCTAGGAGGTCCAGCAAATATAGTAGGTTCATCATCCCTGAAGGCTACACCTGAAAGGTTGATGCATGGAGACATGAAGAGGAAGTCAAAGTTGCATTGGAGACCCCTAAGATTAAGGAGATATCAATACTATGGAATGTCTGCAATAATAGTTGACATAGTTGACATAGTGGTTGAGGCCAAGGTCTGATGCCATGTGTTCCGGATGCTGTACATGGAGCTACAGAACTTGTTTCCCCAGCTGCTTTGGTCCCATCCATTTTTTCTATGCCCCCATTTGTTCCTTTTGGAATGGAAATTTTTGGTTTATGCCATTATATATTGGAGATTTTATATATATATATATATATATATATATACCTATATATATAAACTTGTTTTATATTTTTAGAGGGGCTCACACTGAGAGTTTGCCTTAAGTCTCAGTGGAGACTGTGGACTTGGACTATGGGGACCTTTGAGAAAGCACTATATGTATTTAATATTGTGAAATGGGCATCAGCTTTTGGTAGCCAGAGGAGATATTATGGTTTAGATATGAGGTGTTCCCTGAAAGCTAATGTGTGAGACAATGCAAGAAAGTTTAGAGGTGAAATAATCAGGCTATGAAAAACGTCAACCTAATCAGTGTGTTGGTCCACTGATAAAGGTTAACTGAGTGGTAACTGTAAGTGGGTAGGGTGTAGTTGGAGGAAGTGATTCATTGGCATTTATATTTTGTTCCTGGTAAGCAGACATCTCTCTCTCTCTCTCTCTCTCTCTCTCTCTCTCTCTCTTTCTCCCTCTCTCTCTTTCTCCTCCCAGATTCATGTTCAATGCTCCTTTCCTCTGCCAAACTTTCACTGTGATGTTCTGCCTCACCTCAGGCACGGTGGACTTAGACTTCTGAAACCATGAAACCATGAGTGCCAAATAAACATTTATTCCTACGAAATTGCTTTTGTCATGTCTTTTCACTAGCCACAGAAGCAAAAAGAAAAAAGAAAAAAACCTGACCGAAACACCAAAGTCCTTTCCATTCAGTGCAAACTTTAAACATTTGAAATTCTAAGAGCATAGGTATGGGTGAGATGATCATTGCTGACTTTTCTGAGTGCTTCTTTATTTCATAGAGAAGGTGTGACCTGTAGGGACCTAAAGGGACAGGTTTGTAAAAAAAAAAATTAATTAACTAGCAAGGAATGCAGGAACAAAGAAATCCACCCAGCAAAAGGAAGATCATTCATAAAGCACTTAAACTTTTGTAGAAGAAGGAAATGAAATCCCTCCCTAGTCGATATTTCCTTTCTGAAACTCAAGTGCAAATTGGCATCTTTGTACTTCACATTTTCTCAACCGTTCCTACCACTGATCTATAGAAACCCTCTCTAGTCATGGGTTTTCTTATGGCAAGTAATAATATTCTGTTTTGATTAGGATGTACCTTTTCCAAGAGTGTTTTTTAACTATTTTAAATATTGTTCCATGCATAGCATTTATGTTTAAGTGTTTATTATAAACTACATATCATTTTACGTATATGCTTTTTTATATTTTGTGAACAGTTCTACGCATAAAAACGATTCTGCATCCTATTTTTTCTCAATGCAATGTGTTTAAAACCCATCCATGTAACCGTGTGAACAGTTAATCCATTTCCTCTAATTTTGTGGTGGTGAATGCTATTTGGATCCCTTGCTAAATGTCCTCAACTGAGCAATTGCATCCATCTCATAGCTTCTTAAAAATACTGGCTATGAAATTCTCACATCTCTACACTTCTCCATATCAGTGTTCTTGATGGTTGGAGGTCATTTTACTCTAAGGATATAAGAGAATATGTCTTTTTCTTACCACTAGAGTCAGCCCCTCCTGGGCCAATGTACAGGTGTAGCAGCTCAGTCCCTCACCTCTGGTTAAGACAAACTGTGGCATCATTTATATTCCAAACTCCCCTGGGATAACACTAGGGCTCAGCCTCTCTTAAAACATGTGGGCTCAGCTCTTCTCCTACCATATCATGCTTCTCTCACTCTCATCAGGTTTCCCCTAGGGACACTCAGTCAATACCACACTGCAAGGGATTTGGTGTCACAAGCTCTTCTGGAGAGCTCACAAATAACAGTCTTTGCCGTGTGCCTACCACATTTTGCCTTTGCAACCACATTGCCTTTAACTCTCTGCTACCATGAACATCTCTCCAATGAATCTTCTAATCCTGTTTTGAATTTTCTTTTGTTTTTTAACTCTCAGGTGTGGGATTGCTGGGACATGGCATATGCTATAACTAATGCCACTTAATCATTCTGTTTGCTTTGTTGAATTGTCCCATGTCTTTAAATTCCCACTATGAGAAATGTAAATTTCTTTCAATTATTGCTGAAAAATCTGTTCAAAATTTGTTCCTCATCTGTTATTAAAGTTAATAATAATGATAATACCTCATGCCATTTTCTATATATCCAACTTTCAAATGTGTTATTCTTATTTAAATCAAACTATGTGTGTGTCTGGCAATCAGAGAAATGCAAATCAAAACTACATTAAGATTTCACCTCACTCCAGTCAGACTGGCAAACATGAAGAATACAAACAATAACAAATGCTGGAGCGGTTGTGGGGAGATAGAAACACTACCACACTGTTGGTGGAATTGCAAACTGGTCCAGCCGCTCTAGAAAGCAGTGTGGAGACTCCCCAAAAACTTAGGGTTGGATCCACCACATAACCCAGCTATCTCTCTTCTGGGTATTTTCCCAGAGGAGTTAGAATCAGCACATTACAGTGACACAGCAAACTGCATGTTCACAGCAGCTCAATTTACAAAAGCTAAATTATGGAACCAATCCAGATGCCCCTCACTGGATGAATAGATCCAAAAGCTCTGGTATATATATACAATGGAGTTCTACTCAGCTGTTAGAAACAATGATATTGTATCTATTGAAGGTAAATGGATGGCATTGGAAGAAATCATGCTGAGTGAAGTTAGCCAAAGAGAGAGAGTCAAGGACCGAATGGTTTCCCTCATTTGTGGAAGCTCGACCTAAACCCAGGCTTGGGCATAAGGTAGACAAACTCATGCATTAGCTCCATAGAACGAAAATGTAAAATGTTAATATTTATGAGATACACTTGCAAGATACTTCATAAGATAATTCAGCAAGCTATGCTGCATACCTGTACAAAAATATAAATGTTTAATCCCATTGTCAAATGTTTTGAAGAATAACAAGGGATGATAGGAAAGGAGGAGAAGGAGAAATGTCGGAACTAAGATAAAGCAAGGTACATTTCAAGCAGTTATAAATGCCATTGCATATACTATAGTCATATATACATATATAAAATATTCTTCATAGGTATAAAAAACTATATGTGTGTAGTAAATGGATTTGATTAGTAAAATGTTTCATTTTATTGTTGTTGTTTTTTACAAGCATGGACAAATACCTATATAATTTCCTCTAGCTCTTATTTTCCTTTTAACATCTTGGTTTTTGACTCCTAAGATGACCAAGGAAATGTCACTTATACTCAGGCTTTCATTCATTCAGATGACACTTTGCAAATGCTCCTATCCAACCAACATTTATTGTGTGCATTCTATGGTCTGGGCAGTGTGCTGAGCCACGACAGGGAACAAAATTTTTAATTGACATATTTTATCTAATTTGAATACTAATTGAGCCAGTATTTAAAATGCTTCTTGGAAATAAATCTAGCAATTTATTCAGTTTAGCAAGCAGAGTGGTTAATTGCGTGTGTCAGGGTCTTGCACAGCTAACCACCCAAGGGGGCTACAGAGCAGTGATTGCAAACTTGTAGCTTGTGACAAAATGGACCAGTGCCACCAGAGACCACATTTGTCCACATTCCTGATTCTACTCCCGTGGCCAGAGCAGATGAAAACTTGGGGAAGTAAAATGAATATTCTGCAATGACAAAGCTTCTAGGATTCTTTCTTTCTTTCTTTCATCTTATCCACGCCACTCTAGTGTAACACTTTAATGAATTCTAACTATTCAGGGAGGAAATCACAGAGACCAATGATTCATAACTGAATCAATCAAAATAGCTCAGTCTCTCACTAAACATTTAAGGATTACTCCATGTTTTAGGAAACACTGCACTTTTCACTTTTCTTCCACATTAGCCCGTTTCACACTTACAGACCAAGATTAGATAGCATTCTTGCCATAATCAGGCTAGACTCTTCTAGGGCTAGCTTTGATTATCATTATTGCTGCTGTTGATGCTCGTTTTAGTACATTTTATGTTGCTACCAGAGAATACCACTTACTGCTATATTCATAAGGAAAAGGAATTTAAATTTCTCAAAGATTTAGAGTCTCAGACTACAAATATCAAGGTGTAAGTACTTGGCAAGAATCTTCTTACTGCATTGCCAGGATGGAAAGTAAGAGGGACAAGAAAGCATGAGGGGTGAGGGGAAAAGGGCAAAATCCTCTCTTTTATCAGGATGCTGCTCCCATCATAATGGTATTAACCAATTTCTAAGGGCAGATTCCTCATGACCTAATGAGCCCCTAAAGGTTCCACTTCTCAAGAATTTTGCACTGGGGAATAAGTTTCCAACACATGGATTTGGGAGAACACATTCAGACCATGGTACTGCTGTTGCTATCATTGCTCTTATTGTTCTTTCCTAATAGACTAATTGTTTCAGTTGGTATTGCCTCCAGACTACAACTTAGTACTTCCCAAATTTGGATTCATGTTATAGTCATCTTTGGAACACCATCAATGTAGAAAATTTCTAATATGATGCCTAGAAATTCTGACTGAGGTCATGGTTGCTTATGTCACATTTATTGTAAAAATCATTTCTACTCCATTTTTTATTCCAGCCCTGCCCACAAACTTGCCATCTCACACTTGTCCTGTTAGTGTCTTGAACCTGAGAGAGCTGGCATATATGCCCAGAAAACTTCCCCTACTCCACTCTAGCCCCAGCCAACCTCTAATTTCCAAACATAAGTCAATGTCAATTATTCAATTATGCAAATAAACACTGTCCATATATTAGGGTACATTAGGGAATCAGGGGTAAGCACTGCTGATGAATGGAAGCCCAGACAGAGCATTTCCTCTTTGTTTCCAATGGATCCACTCATTCTGAGAAAGGTTCTAGACAGCCACAGTCTTCAGTTCTACAGGCAGCCAGTCATTCACAGATACAAACACACACACACACACACACAAGCACCTCAAAGAATAGCAAATCCTTCTCTCCTTAACTTTAACTCTTGTGATAGTCAAATTTATATGTCAACTTGTGTGGACTAAATGACCAGAAAGTTGGTAAAACATTATGTTCCATGTGTATTTTTGAGGGCACTCACAAAGTATAAACCTAAAAAGCCTGGTTCCAATACATCAGAAAACAACCTGGTTGTATTAACCACCTTACCATGTAACCCTGCAACTAATTCACCCTAGAAACAAATTTGAGAGTATCAAGTACCTAAAGCTCCTCTCAGGGTCTTCTCATTGTACATAGAGTAGCCAAACTATGAAAGTAATCTACTTTTCCACCATCCTCATTTCACTCAGTCCTGGGCTCTTCTGCCTCTCCTTCTTTGATAGGCTTAAGGCTTTGATTCATTTCCTCATGTGGCTCATAGTTTTCTTGATCAATTTTCAGCTCAGTCATCTTCTCTGGGAAGTTTACCTGACCCTTGTGGAAGATTTTGAATTTCCATCATGTTTGCACCTTACTCTGAAAATGCATCACTTTTCTCTCTCTGTAGCCCCTGCTGAATTTCTGTAGCAAGTTCTGCATCCCTCAGATATATAATATTAAATCTTGCTCAGACTTTGACATATATTGAATCTTCAATAGTCAATATGGGAATGAATGCATGTCTGAACAGAGGATTGACTGAGTCTATAAATGTAACATATTTATAATTGATAAATACTTACATGTTAATATCCAAATGTTAATTAATGCTAAATTATCTTTCCTCTAACCAAGTAAATAATTATTGATTTCCCCTCACCATTTAAATAAAAATTGTGATTTATAAAGCTATACATATTTGATCTTGTGATATGAATTTTATTCTAATGAGCATATCACAATTATAAAGCTGGAATTAAAATGATGGAATATAAATAGTTTTTGATTGATAATTTCCAAACAAAATTCTTATTCTGTTCTTAAAAATGTGTAGTTAAGTAAATAAATGCAGGTATTAATACAAATTTAAATCATGACTTAGCCTTTGGTAAATAAAAGTAAAACCACTACTTCATACTGATGCTGTAGCTAAACAGCATGCAGTAGGAAGGACCTTCCAAAATTCCACTGCTTGCTTGCTTCCTTTCTCTGTGTACAACTAAGCATAAGCAACTCAAATGCCTTATCCATCAAGATGATTTGAATATATTAATTATGGTCCACAATATAAGGACTCCTTTTGACTGTATTAGGTTATTAAAGCAGCACCTACAATGACCTTAGGGTAGGGTGTCCACTCACCAAAAAGCCTTAGTGATGGTTAATAAAGCTAGTCATTAGACAATATCCTACTTTTTTTTTTACTAGAATTACATTTTACAAGATTCCATGTAATGCACTTACTTAAAATGAACCCATTATTTGAATTGAACAAATATATTCTTGAGAAAAGATTCCCCTCAACTCATCTCCATTTGGATAGAGCATGATCCTCATTTTGAAAATAGTACAACACAAGGGGATAGAGAGACAGCTCAGCCGTGGAACACTTTCCTGGCATGAGCAAGGACCCTGGTTTGATCCCAGCACCACATATACAACTAAGTGGAGGAAAAACAAAAATCAGATGAAAAAAAAATTAACTCTCTTTCTCTCTCTCACACACTCTTTCTTTAAAACAAGCAACAATAAAAGAGTATAACACAAGATCACAACTTTTCATAGTACCTTATTTTTGATCTTTGACTGTTCAGCAACTAAAGTAAGAAATAGTAATTATATTTTTGAAAAGAGCCGGAAACTAGCACTTCTTCATTTTCCAAAAGTCCTGTCTCATGAGGCATCTTACAAGAGTGTCACCCTCTGTTTCTGGTAATTGCCCAATCTGTGGTAGGTGATGATGCATGGTCATGTTGACCACATGGAGGAAAATTTTACTACAATTAATATATGCATTGCTAACTTTCTGAGAAGTTAGGAGGATGACTTCAAGCTAAATTTATATACCAAAACAATAACAATGTCCGTCTCCCAAAGTGAGTGTATTTAACTTAAGAATGGGAATGATAATCAGAACTGAAGCACTCTAGAAATGTAAACAATGTGCTTTCCTAGGCCACTTCTCCCATGTAAAAGAAGCTGGTGAAAATAACATATCACCTAGTTTTAATGGAACACTGATTATTCAAAATCTACCTATATTAAACTGATGAGCAAGAGCAGAAATCAAATGAAAATTGATGGTTAAAAATGACAATGAATGCAACAAGTCTAAAGTTATAGAAGAGAAACTGCAGTGATTGAGTAAACTCAATAATGAGGCAGCTCACATCTCAAGATACCTACTATCATGAAACTCTTACTCCAGGGTACAGCAAAGAAGAAAGTAAACAACAGGAACTGACATCAGGCATCCCTAGTGCTTTGTGACCCACAGCAATCTATTTCTCATGACAAACAATTAGGAAGACAACATCACATTTTGTAAGCATAGAAACAAAGACACAGAGATTAATTTACCAAAGGTCACAATTATAGCAAGTACCACAGATAAGATTTGAATCTAACCCAGTGCAAAATTAATATTTAGGAGGGGCTGGAGTGATGGCACAGCAGTTATGGCACTTACCTTGCATACATGAGGATGCAGATTTGAACCCCAGGACCATGTACACAAAGAAGGGTTGGAACAATGAAAGAGACATGAAAAACTAAAAAAAAAAAAATTATTTTATCTTTCATTTTCTCTCATTGTTTCTCTCTCTCTTGTCTTTAAATTAACATTTAGGAGAAATTCAAGGTAGATAGTAGGGTTCTTTCAGCTTCTAGGAATGGCATTCAGAGGAAAGGAGTCTTTCCTTTCATTAGGGATTGCTGCCCACTCAACTATTCCAAGCTTGACTTTATGTGATCATAGTGCACCCAGCCAAGGGTGGGTAAAGTCATATCTCTTTTTTGTTGTTGTTGTTGTTTTTAAAGGTGGGGGGAGAGAAAGAGAGAGAGAGAGAGGAGAAAGAGAGAGAGAATCAATTTTTCTTTATTTTTCCTTCTGGCCTTCCTTTCTCCAGCATTTAGTTGTGACATGGTGCTGGGGTTTGAACTTGGGTCCCTGCACATGTCAAGCAAGCACTTTTAACTGCTGAGCCACTACTCTAGCCCCAAAGTCATATCTCTTAAGCAGATGGCACTGATGGCAGTTTCTACTGGACAGCTGAATATGGGAGATGTACTCCACCAGCAAATCTTCCTGGAACCAAAAGAGATGATCCAGATGAGTTTCAAGAAACAGGCCTTTACTTTGAACAGCAGAGAGGTTTTAGAGCAAGGGACATATATGTTTTAATTTAAATCATTGTAAAGAAGCATGCTTAGACTAAAACAGATAGATACAGCTCTGTCATATTTTGTATTCTCTGTATCACTGTTGAGTGCAATCACCTTACCTTGTAGGGAGAGATGTTTGGAAAAATCTCTACCTTCTTCCAACTGGAATTCATACACTGGGTTGTGCCCGGTAGAATGAACAATACCTCCACAAAGTCACCATCATATTCAATGCCAGGAAATCTTCAGATGAGCCAAGAAATATTCTCTAAGGAGAAACAAAAAATTAGAATCCTGTATCCTAATGTCTACTTCCTCTCTGCTTATACTGCTGAATGAACCATAGGGCAAAAGGTAGAGCTTAAAGGATGTAGCTAAATCATCCTAGGAAACTATTTCATGTGCTTTTATCTTCTTCCTAATTGGTTTTTTATTTGCCTTTAAATTTTAATAGTTCTGATTTATGTGTGTTTCACTTTAAAAGTTCCTCAAATCCTTTGTGGAATAGGCAATAAAATATAAATTCTTCCAAAGTATATTATCCAATAATGCATATCTGTGAGGATACAGAAAGGGTTTGGGAGTGTGATTATAAAGCATCCTTTTTCTATAAATACCTAAGTTGGAAAATGATTAAATGCATATGTTCAGCTTCATTAGCCTACTCTTGGTTACTTGGAGTAAGACTGAGAAGAAAATCCATTCTAGCAAGTACCATGGATGGAATTTTTAAAAATACTTAACAAAGCTTAAATCTGCTTTTCTAATTCTTCTTCTTTCTTTACATTGATCTCTTGGGTATGAAGTGGAATTTGATTTAATTTTGTGCGAAACCAACAAAGGTGACTTATAAAAATAGTTTGGAACTCTTACTGATTATTCTGGAAACCAATTTCCACCATTTTTGTTGCTTTTTTTTTTTTTTTTTTGATATTTGTTTTAGTCCTATAAATCAAAATCAAGGCCTCCTGCATGCTGGGAAAGTGCTACATTCCCAGCCAAAGTTGTTCCTACAGTAATGTAAAGTCTCATTTTGTGTGACAGAATTTAGACATAAATTTATTTAATTTACTTTCAATTAAGCCATTATATAATTGAATCTTACCATAACTATTGGATTATGCTACTGTTGAATAAATTCAAAGGGCTTACATTACATTTTTGTTTAAAATCAGGACAAAACTGATCTAAATCAATTTTTCTATTGCTTCACTGTATTATTAGATATATGAGAAAATTATCCTGGCATAAAGAAACAGAAAAGTTCTTTTCAGAAGGAAATTAATTTTTTTGACTGAATTCATTCATGTTATCCATTCTGGCTTGTCGCCTTTGTTTGAAATTTAGTCAATGATTATTTGCCATCAAAGAGCATTTTTCAATGCAAATGCTTATGTAGATGTGATAGATGTCAGGACAATCGTTGTGGACTTGATGGCCTATGGAGAGTGGAAGGGTTCACACAATAACGAATTTTCAGTGCACAGTCCAAGCTTAATCATGGGTGCATGGGTGTCTCCCACATTCTATTTCAATATACTTATTGACCATTTGTATGCTGGACGTTATACTTAACACCAGAAATGTGAGAATGAAGGAACAAAGGCAGATGGAGAAATAATCACATGTAATATGGCACTTCCTGTGATGGGGTCTGAGTCAATTGTAACTAAAGCAACCAGAAGGTGTTGGAGATAAGAATGTGTGGAGAGAATTTTCAGGTAACTGCTTCAACTGTGACTTAAAGAATGACCCAGATTTATTCTGGCTGATGCAGGCAGAAGTTTGATCCAAACAGAAGGGAGATTGAAACTGGTATATGTTCATGGAAGACAGAGTAGTTCCATATTTTTGGAGAGTATGGTTCTTCAGGAAAAATTACATGTTCAAGACTTGAGGGACAGGCAGGAGGAAGATCACAGAATGCCTTGCAGACCACTCTGATTTCCTTTCATTTTGCTCTGCAGCCAGTGGACATCTACTGAAGTTTTAAGAGCTGCGGAAACAGAACTGCTGGCAAATCTACCCAGAATGTAGAAAAGAGCAGACTCGGGTACCTGATAGTGATGACAATCTGAGCAAGAGATAACGATCAATGCGAAATTCTGGACACAGAAAGGGAGAATACATGGCATTTCAATTGTGGCATTTCTTCTAACAATTTGACAAAAGCCCTTTTAAGGAGTAGATACTGTTTTTCTGAAACTCAAGGTTTTTTTTCACCTATGCATATATATGAATGCACGCTAGATAGTGTGGAGCTTCTGCACTCGATAGACTTTTGGAAGATCTCTATAAATTTATAAAGTTGTTAACCCTACACATGGATGGGACATTGACTTATTTCATCACATCCTTAAAGAAACTACTTTGCAAACCAGCATAATTCATAGGCTATTTTGCAGGGTCATCCGAAGGTTTCAGTGACTCATTCAAGCACAAAATTAGTTTTGTGTGAGGAAAATCTGTTACAGTGTGAAGCTTAGGAAAAAACCTCATGTCTTGGAAACATCCTGGAAGAAAAGAGATGGCACAATCTGAAGATGGATTGAAGAAAGTTTAATGAAGTGACAGTTTTCAGTGATAGGATGAGGTTAGGAAAACCAAGAATAGATAGAAGACCTTAAGGACTAGCAACCTTTCACTCCAAGACTTGAGGGGACAAAAGGAGCCAGGTGTTCCCCAAGTCCTCAATAGCTGTAGCTCTCTGTAAGGAGGCACCTGGAGATCCTGGCGAGAGGGATGCCATAGGTGGAGGTATGGCGTCACTACCAAAGTCCAAAAGGAGATAGGCAACAGTTATCAGAATTTTTCTCTTCTTTCACACTACTACAAAACCAGCTGAAAAAAAAAAAGAGGAAGAGGCTGGAGCAGTGGCTCAGCCGGTTAAAGCGCTTGCCTGGAATTTGCGAGGACCCAGGTTCAAGCCCCAGCACCACGCACACAATGAAGTGTTGGAACATCAAAAGCCACATGAAAAACTAAATAAATAATTGCTTCTCTCTTTCTCTCTTTCTCACTTTCTCATTGTCCCTCTCTCTTTGAAAAAAAAGAAAAGAAAAAAGAAAGAAGACAACAGAAATCAGAGGGCATGAAACACAGCTACCTTCCAGACTCACATGGCAGAGAATGAGCAAAGATGGAAGGAGCGGAGGGAGGCACAAGGTGCTGCTGATGAAATGGCACTGGAGAAGGTGGTAGTGCTTCTAGGGGAGCCTCTCTTGGCTTCCCATTTTCCAAAGATACATGCCTTTGTGTGCATTGTTCCCTAGGCCTGTTCTACACCCATGCTCGGACCCTGCCTTTCTGATTCCCTTTTGGCTGTCACTTCTGTGTCAAATCTCCCCTGAGAGCCATTTCCTACCAGTTAGGACTAATCTGCTATCCTCTGTGCTTTATTTGTGAGTCCAATTGTGCTATTTAATACCCTGAATTATGATTTTGACATTTCTTTATAGAAGCCTTAATGAATAAATAAAGTAAGTAAGGAAAAAAATGAGCAAAGACCTTGATAAATTAGCCTAAGAAAGGTAGACCTCAGAAGTTATTTTCCTAGGATCAAAGACTCTAGACGTTCAGAGACAGTCTGGGGATTATTTAATTGTGTTCGGTTTTGTCCCTCTTCTGCCTGCCTTCCACTCTCCTCAGTTAATCAATTATCAATGCATGGAGAACATAACTGAGATCTTCTCTTTCAGGCTGACCAAAATGTCTGTACCAAGGGGCTTAGGGCAGATATCTAAAAAACAATAATTATTATATGAATTGCTCATTGAAATAACAACATTTTGTTATAACAAAGATTTTGGCTTAATAGGTTTCTAGTGCATTAACTCAGCCAGTTTTATAGAATTATAGACTTGTTTTCAAAATGAGTAATCTACTTATTATTCATAATCTTCAGAGCAGTCGCTTAATGTTAAATAGCCCTTAAAATACACTCAATAAAGTAGTAGTGACTGTTTCCCCTCTGTCTTCAGAGACATTTGGTGTTCTCTCCACAGCCCTGCTCAGACACTCAGAAGCTTACTTATTGCTGAGGCCTAGATATTTAATCAGGTGAAAAGGAATGTTGCTCAGCCTCACAGAATTGAGAGTTATCAACAACAAATAATGCACAACTGAAAGAAGCCAAATAAATCACCCTAAGATTTATAACCCTGGTGTTTTGTGAGGAAACATAAGAACTGGAATTCTGAGTGCTGCTTCCTCAAATGAGAACATTATAGATCATGAAGGAAAAATAAGAGCCAGAGATGGGTTTTCTGAGAAGTGAGACATCAGTCTGCCTGCACTGTTACACAGAAGTGGCAGTACACTTAACTCAGAGTGTTATTTTGAAGGGGACAGCGGCCAACAAATGTGAAAGTGATGTGCAAATTGTGATAACTTTATGAAGAATATTACCCTAAGCATATCCATATGTTAATAAAACATTCCAGGAGTTAGCTTATTGACCAGAGAAGTATAGTGAAAGAGGAAAAATTATAATTTATGCTTGATCATTTAGTAACCGAAAGAAATAAAATTGGATCTGATGAATGATAAAGTATGTTCATAATAATTTTCTCTATTGCTACTCCCTGTATCATTCACAGAGTTCTAGCATGAGGTTCAACTCCATGAGTGTAAGCCAACATCCCAGGAATGATTGTAAGACTTAAAGACCTGGGTTAAGTGTGATTGTCCTTCTCCACTGATTTCATCTTACACTTAATTAAAAAAGAAAAACCCTGGAAACTTTCTCAGTGTCTTCTGCTTCCACTTCTTCTTTTGTAGGAAAAAAAATGGAGATCTTTTCTTAACTCCATATCTTCTCCTTTCTAACCATGACTACCCTAACTTAGGCCACAATGATATCTTGATTAGACTATGGATTATATTCTGTCTTTCCAACCTTCATTTGGGTTCAAAGTCCATATCCCCAAATCATTATTTCCAGTTGCTCCAAAATCTAGCATCCTCCTCCTTTCCAAATCTCATCTATGCTGGCTTTCCATTGTTGTAAGTACTTGAGATAATCAGCCTAAGTTGATGAATGATTTCTTTCGGCTTATAGTTTTGGAGGTTTCAGCCCATGTTAAAGTAGAACCCTTGTGTTTGGACTTGTGACAAGGCAGCATATAATGGGGAGGGGTGTGTGGTGGAGCAAGTTTCTCACCATGTGGTTCTAGGAAGCAAAGAGAAAGTCAGCAAGACTAGCATCTGCAATTCCCTTAAAAAACCCTCCCCTCATGACCAGCAGCTTCCATTAGGCCTAACCTCTTAAAGGGTTTCATTTCTTCCAGAAGCCAAGCAGAGGGCCAAATGTTTAAAATGTAGGCCTTTGCAGAACATTGCATATCCAAACAATAGCACTGATTCTTGTCCTTTTTTTTTTTTTTTTTTAAGCGTAGTAGACAAGTTTTATTATAGAAAGTAAAGCACAGGGAAAAGGGCAGACTTCCCCCAGAGTGGGGGAAGGGGACGGAGCCCATTGTCCTTTTTTTTTTGTTTGTTTGTTTCCACTAATATAAATACTGAGACTGTCCAAAGTGCCAAAGCCTTAGAGATAGTAAGTGGATTCCCACTCCGTACGCAGCAACTGCTATTCATCCTCCAAGTCTAAGTATGCAGGTTTTCCCATTCATCCACCTCCGTAGTCTGAGTTAAGGATCTGGGTTTGTGACATACTCTGCCTTCTCTGTCATCACTATCATGAGAGGAAAATGAAATAATCTCTTCATGAATTTTTTGTTTCAGTGTACTAAGAGCCATGTCCAGTCATATGTCAAGTCTGACTTATTCTTTTAAGCCCAGTTCCCAGTATCGTATTCAGCACCCATAGGAAGCACCTCATGCTAAAGCAAAATATGCACTCCTTAATTTCAGATATGTAGTGAGTATCTGAAAATATATTGGTGACTTATGCTGCATACTGCAGGATATCTTCACAGTGGGATAGTCTCTGTGGCCATTTTGCCTCTATTACATTCACTTTGACACTGGATGTATAAATAAATGATACTATTATCGTGTCCATAAATGCAGAACTGGAAACTTTCCTATCCACTACCAGCAGTTCTCCATATTAACATAATTCTAGATTATCCACTGATACATGGGCTTAAGCAATGGAGCTGATTATCATGCAAAATATATACTTCATGAATTGGATCTACCTTTATTTCTTTTAGTCATTAAATGTGCAAAAGTGGATGATAAATTTTCTCTACTTCAATATATCCCTGTGACATAAAAAGCACTAAAAGGGAATTAAAGTTTCATAAAAACTCTAATATGCACTGTACATATTTCCCTGTCAGACAAGCTGTTTTTAGTAAAGACTTGCTGGAGATTCAATTTCAATCAGTGCAAATTTAAATGAATTCAATCCAATCCAGACTTTCCCCTCTAGCTATAAATCTATTGAAGCCTGAAAATTAATCCAAGCTCATTTTCAATGAAAGATCAATGAGAAAGACATTTTACTGATATTAAATGAAAGATTATAATAGATGGTTAAGTCTAAATTTTTAGATAAGAAAGTGTAAAAATAGAATGACATCAAATTCTGTCACCTTAAATCAAGGCATTTAATTTGAAACATCTATTGTCAGGGAAGGATAAAGCCACACCAAGAATAAGTTTTAATATACTATAAGAAAAAGGGAGTATCTCAGTGGTAGGTCATGTGCTTAGCTATGTAAGGGCCTGAGTTTAATCACCAATACAATACTACTGCTACTACTACTAATAATAAAAGTTTCATGCTGCTAAATGAACCATTTTTGACCCTTACATCTATTTTCACATCTCAATGTAAAACTACATTTATTTTATTTTCAAAATATAAAATGTCACACCCACTATAAGTCATTTCTTTATTTATCTGAATTTTTTTGGCAAAGACCATTATAAGAGAGAATAATTACCAACTTTCAGGGTTAAACTAAGCCATCTTCAAGACCCTTTCAGCTAACATTCTGTGATTGCAACTATCTACACCATTGCAAACTTTTCTAATAATGGCCCTCCATGTTGTTGTGTTTTAAATATATAGCATCCCCCAAAAGCTCATTTATGAGACAATGTTTTTGATAAGACCAAAAAAGATCTAACAATAACTGACATGGATTACTGCTCTAAAAATAAGTCTACTGAATGTTTCAACAATTTTCCTGATTTATAAATCCTGATCATAATTACCAAGACCATCTTCAGACTGACTATTACCACCAAAACTTTAAAGTGCCCCTTGATGACATTCACGTTTTCTGAGGTGTTCCATTTCCTTAGGTATGTGTTCTTTTCTGCAACAACAAACAGAACTAAATATTCTTGACTCTAGTAGTATTTCTCATGGTCTTTCTTTGGGAGGCGTCATATTTTTTTTTTAATTTTTTTTTTTAAAGAGAGAGGAACAGTGAGAGAGACAGAAAGAGAGAAACAACTTTATTTAGTTTTTCACATGGCCTTAGTTGCTCCAACACTTAGTTGTGTACGTGGTGCTGGGGTTTGAACCCAGGTCCTCGTGCTTGCCAGGCAAGCGCCGAAACTGCTGAGCCACCGCTCCAGCCCCTAGGCATCATGGTTTTTAAATCACAAGGCAATTATAAAAATTAAATAGGCTTAGGTAACAGGCACAAAGTGAACATGATATCTCTGAACTACTAATACACCCTTCATTGCTTTGCTCTGTGATGCTGGAGCTAGACACAGTATCATTTCTCTGGTGTAGTTGACACAAAGGCATATGTGGGGGACACCAGTACTTCCTTCCCCTGGCATATCCTCAATCATTCTAGCAGTAGGCTTCTGGCATCTTACACTGATCTATAGATCCATGTTAACGTGGCTTGTTGTTGTTGGAAATGACGGGGTTCTGGGTACCCAGAAGACAAAAATAAACACTTGGGGAATAATCAGTTCTGTCAGCAGGGCAAGAATTTTACTTCTCTGCACAGAAGGGCTCACAACAATGGAAACCAAAAGCAGGCATACTGAGCAGGCAATCTGCTACATCTTTATCCCTGGTGCAATGGCTTCAGCCATTGCTGACTTGGCTGTTTTCCATTGGTGGGGGCTGATGGCATAATCTTTGTCATGAGCAACTTTTGAGGGAAGGGACACTTATCTCCCACTGGTTGGTTTGGGTCAATTGTTCTGTTTTCTATTGGGTCATTTAAAGAAGTATACCTTTAGTTATCCCTTCTTCCCTTTGTTTTGAGGAGGAAAGTTCCCATGAGTTGAGTGCCTTACAGCTCCTACAAAATCTATAATCTTCTGCAGGGAGGTGGGGGCACAGACTAGTCATTGTGGGAGAATGTCAATTAGGAAATGAGGGGTTTATTATAGAATTTTCTAGTTTGAGCAAAAAGACTAATGAGCTTATTTCTCTCATTGTCAATCACAACAGAAGGTTTAATTCTCCCCAATCCAAACATGTATTCCAGTTCTCCAGTCTTGTGCCAACCTGTGCACCAGGTCTAGCCTAGGGAAATCCAGTCAACTCCTCCACCACCCCATGGACAATTCCTTTGCCTACAAAGTCTGAAACTCAGCTTTGGGGAGAAGACTCCATTCCTGTCTCTGCCCCTTCCTCTTCACTCTCTTTCAGATGGAGGGTCTTCCTAAGTATTCTTTTATTCTTTCTTTTCTTGGGAGGCAACAAGACTTTTGCAGAAAGGCTGGAAAAGTAGATGAAGGGCAATGTCACTGGATCACTGGCATGCCTGTGGCTGTACAACTAACCACAGAGGAGAAATTTTATGAGTTAATAACTCATATTAATATCTGCCTACTTAAATTACTTGTGCCTTTTCAATCTCCTGACTAGGCCCTGAATTATATAACTACTTGAAATACAGCTTTTTCAACTGCACCCTATTTACATGGATTTACATCTAGACTTCCTGGCACCACTTACTTTTTTGTGCCTCTTGACCTCAGACCAATTAGGCTTCAAAACTTCATCTAACACTTAATTTGAGACTATCTTTCATTTTAATGACTTGTTATTACCTAATTTGTGATTCTTTTGCCTAGGTATTAGTTTAAATCAGTCATTCACATCAGACCTAGTGGGAATATTCCTGTTAGAATATGAACCTCTGATATTTGTCTCAAAATGGCATATTTCAGTTACATCAAATTGTTTTTTTTTTTGGTTTTTTCTCCTTTATTTATCTGTACTAATCTCATTTCCCTACTTAATAGTCTATTTAATGCTGATATTAATATTCATAAAAGTGATAATAATAATAGTACTGATGTTTATTGTATACTTACTTTTGTGCCAGGCAGTCTATTAAAGGTGTTTAATTTCTGGAACAGTTATTCTAGATAGATACTATTCTATATCCATTTTCCAAATAGTGAAATTTAAGGTTGAGGAAATGTAGATAATTATCTATGGCCCATTAGGTAATAAAGTGGTAGATCTGAGCCACTGAATGTCAAATGTATGCATTTGAAATATGCATTGTTCTTCAGGAAAAAACTATGTGCCATCATTCAAGGGTAATTATTAAAAAGTACACTCTTATTGTTTACCTCATGCCAGTCTGACAGAGATCATAATTCATTTCCTTGTGATTTTTAAAATTAGCTTTATTTTCACTGAATGTCCAATAACTACTGAATTTAACAATCACTCATGGTATTTAAATGAATATCAATATTCATATATCCCTATTCAGAGATATTTTATTCAGTAATTAGTATGAAGATGACAAATTATTTGAATATAGTTGAACCTGACTAGACTGACTTCGGGAATGTGAATGAGCACAAACATTTTGCCTGATGACTCTAGCAGCTTAATTTGGGTGACATTACAATCACTAACTACATTTTAGGTCATTTTTATTAACTGAACTAGACCCTGTTTATTGAAAGGATGATTTTTTTCTTTGAAATACAGCTCATAAGCTCAAGACTAGAGTATATTTGGTAAGCTGAAAATCAACTGTTGCTGTTTGGTGAACAAAGGAATAAATTATCTTAAAATATAATTATACAGGAACCAAATAATTGGTAGGAACTGTGATGCTAGGAAAACAGGAAACAGACTATGAATGCAATTAATTTGTTTTTATTCAACAAACCAAATAGTTTAATTTGTATTACATCAGGAAATACAGTATTTCAATTTACTCTCCTTTACATGTCTGATTTAGAATAAATTAGTATTTACACATAATGTAGGAGAAATCATGAAAAGTCAGGAAAAGCAGTATGTTTCCCAAAGAAATTTTAGATAGTCAGATTTTGCAGCAACTTGGCAAAGATGAACTGGGGTAGGATTACAGAGCGTTAGTAAACATCACACCACATGGTACATAGCCTTTTGAGTGGCTAGATTCACCAAGTACAGTGCAACTGACATTAATTGACACATTTTCAGAAGTCAAGAGTCCATTCCTGGAGCTGGAGCAGTAGTTCACTGGTTATGGTGTTTACCTGGCAAGGGTGAGGAACCAGGTTCAAACCCCAGTACCACATAAGCAACTGTCATAAAAATAAAAAACCAAAATGAAAATTTATAAATAGAATTGATTCTTTCTTTCTCTCTCTCCCTCTCTCTCCCTCTCCCTCTCTCTTTAATTAAAATACACTGCTCTTTATTTTTGAATAGTATTTAATATGTAGGTTCATTAGAGCTTTTGTTTGTTTGTTTATCTGTTCATCTGTTGATGGCCACCTGTGTTATTTATGATTAGTTTTTGGCAGGTAGGAATCATGCCAATTCAAAAATACTTCATTTTTAACTGGGTGGTTTGTTTACTTGCTGTTGAGCTTTGAAAATGCCTTATGTATTCTAGATCAAATTCGTTGTTGAATATAGAATTTGTGGACTGGAGCGATGGCAGTTATGGGGTTTGCCTGGCATGCACAAGGATGAGAGTTCAAACCCACGTACACAACAGTGTTGGAGCAACAAAAGCCACATGAAAAACTAAATAAAAATTGATTGTCTCTTCCTCTCTCTCTCACTGTCTCTCTCTTTAAAAAAAATATATAAATTGTATACTTCTAATCTGTAGCTTATCTTATCATTTTCTAACAATTTTTTTCACAAAGCAAAATTTTTGGTTTTTATGGTACTAAATTTACCACCAATTTTCTAGGTGATCACAGGTTTTCTCCCATATTTCATTTTAAAACTGTACTTTCCTTATTTACATTTATTTTTTTTTCAGGGCTGAGGATCTCTTATTTACATTTAATTTCATGGTTCAATTTAATGTAATAATTTTAAATTTAAGACAAATGACAAGATTAATACTTTGATTTTTATATAACTAAATTTTTCCAGAAAACATTTGTTAGAAATATTAACTTTTGGGGTTGGAGCTGTGGCTCAGCGGTTTCAGCGCTTGCCTGGCGAGCACGAGGACCCGGGTTCAAACCCCAGCACCACGTACAGAACTGAGTGTTAGAGCAACTAAGGCCATGTGAAAAACTAAATAAAGTTGTTTCTCTCTTTCTCTGTCTCTCTCACTGTCCCTCTCTCTTTAAAAAAAAAAAAAGAAATATTAACTTTCCCTTTGAATTCACTTTTATCTCTGTCAAAAATTATTAAACCTATCCATGTATATTTTTCTCTAGACAATCTCAACTTAATTCCATTGACCTTTTCCTCTCATCTTTTGCCAAAATCATACTTCCTTGGTTACTATGGTTCTACATTTAGGTTTTAAAATCAGGTAGCCTAAACCCTCCAATTGCTTTCATTTCCAAAATTATTTTGGCTCTTCAAACTTATTTCTCTTTATTTTATTTTTTTGGGAGGGGCGATCAATTTTGTTTTTTTATCTGGTTTTTGTTTTTCTGACACTTAGTTGTATATGTGGTACTGGGGTTTAAACCCAGGCCCTCATGCACGCCAGGCAAATGCTCTACCACTGGTAAGTTTTATAATCAATTTGTCTACTTGTATGGGAGGAAAAATGTCTGCAGATACTGTGTTTGTAATCAAATTAATTGTATAGATATTTGGACAATTAATATGCTAACCATATGAAGTTATCTAATCCATAATCATAGTATGTGTTCCCATTTATCTTTGGTGTTTTGCAGTATACAGATGCTGTACTTCATTTTATGATATTAAAATCGAAACCTTCCTAAGTGACACACTAATATTATTGGTCCATGCATGGCTGCCTTGTATTCCATTTTTTCGTTTTATTACAGCATCAATATAAATGAAAACCAATAAAAATTTAAAACTATGAATAAAAGAAACCCTGGTTTCTCTTTTTAAAAATCTAAACGTGTCTTTTTTTGGTAGTTTTGTTTGCTCCCTTGCTTTGTCTTTTTACCTCTGATTGTTCATTATGTGCTTGCTGTGATGTATCATCTTATATATTATATCCTTGCTAAACTCATGCATTTGCTCAAGGAGATTTTTTTTCCTTTGGATTTCCCGAGTTTTTCCATGAAGACAACAGTGGCATCTGTGAGTAGAAAGAGTTTTATTTTTTCTTTTCCACACTTTGTGTCTATTATTTTTTCTCTGCGTATTACTATACTAGATAAAGAATTATCATCTAACTTCCTAGTATTTGTTAGATGTTCTAGGTTTCGTTTTGCTACTAACTTCTACATAATATTCAAACCACATCAATCCACCTCTGCACTCCTGCTCTGTCATATCCTTCCTGAAACTGGATTGACTTCTGAGACAAAGCTGCAAGAAAGAGAAGGAAACATAGAAGGACACTGCTTGGGAAATGGAGGAAGTTTTTTCCAATTATTTTTGTCAAGACAGATTTTCCTCTCAACTTTTTGTGTCTGAGGAGCAGCTGCTGCCACTGTCTTTTCTGAAGAGGACTTTAGGGTTTGAGATTTACCTTGGATGTAGGCTGGAAAAAAAGAGAACAAAACAAGATAGTAGGGTGGGGTAGAGCTCCCTCTTGCTATCTCCATCCCTTAGGAGTCCCATCGTCAAACCAGTAGGAGAGAGCTTCTCTGGAAGCATTTCTGTTCCAGCCTATTGCGAATCTCAGGGATTCTGGCTGTCCCTGATCTGAACCAAGAGATGTGAGAAAAAAAAAGGCTTACACACATGGCATACTTACCGAGAGAGTCCTTAGATAGTTTCTACCCAGCAAATAGTTGTGGAAAACATTTCTCCATTTTAACAGAAACCAAAATAATCCTCAGTATTCTTGACCTTGTAATGAGTCAGACTAAGTACTTGAAATCTTTACAGTCTAGCTAACACTGCTGCCTGGAAACTCATGGTCTACAAAAATGCACCTCTCATCTCCATGTTCACGATCTCCCAAAGAAAATTGATCATCCAACAAAGAGCAGGGACATCTTAAGGAGCCAGCCTCCTTGGGGCCAGAATTTGTACTGGTTCTGTTCTAAAGGCTTTTTGTCACCCTTGGATGCTGCATTTTCAGCCCAGTGGGAGTGGCCTGGGAAAGAAGGTATCCAAGGATCCTTTCTTCCTCTCCCACAGTGACAAGATAAGTTGGATCAAAACTGTGGTACTTTATCCTAGAGAATTTGTGGTAAAAAAAACTAGTCCCATCTTATCTGGGCCTTATAGAAAAGTTTCATTTCTCTTTTTCTTTTTTCGGTAACACTAGGAATTGAACTCAGGGCCCACTGTCATTGAGCTATGGCCCTTTTAAAACTATATTTTGATATAGAGTCTTTCTAAGTTGCTGAGGCTCAGCTCAAACTTGGAATCCTCCTGCCTCAGCCTCCTAAGTAGTTGGAATGCGAGGTGTGCTCTACCATGCCCAGCTCTCCTCTTGCTACCAACCAGCCAAATCAAGCTTCCCATGAGGTCCAACCTCATTTTCAGGCATTAACTTGGCATCTTCATCACTTGCTCATCATCTGTGCAAATATTTCCTTCAGGCACCTGAAAGACAAAGTGATATAAAATGGGACTCCAGTGTTCTAGATCACTTGCCTAATCTTAAGCTTAATCTTCTGCCTCATCTGAAATTAACCACATTATGTTATGTGCACTTATGAATATTCAGCAACAAATCCCACTATTCTGTATTATTATGTGCACAAAAAAAAAAAAACAAACAGGAGAAAAATAAAATAGAATGAATACAGCAACTGTTAAAACTCGTGGCTCTCATGAACTTGGAGTCCCTGTGCTGCCTTCAAGCTCATCAGAGACCTCGTTACCCCTGTTAAGCAGATGCAGGGGATGTAGTTGGCAGACTTGGATTTGAATCACGTCTCTACTGAACTTGAGAATGTCACTTATGGTCCTTGATCTTTCCTTCCCACATCTGTGTAAAGAAAACGGTATGATCTGTATCACTGAGTTGGGAAGGTTAAAAGAGGAATATATATATATACACAAACATAGTTGATTCCAAATAGATTCTAAAAAAAAAAAGTAAAAGAAAAAACAGGCAATTTATCTTCTCTCCTTGAAATTCTGCCTTTAGGTCTGAATTTCCCATAGTCCTCTGATGAACACTCAGCCTGTGAAATGAGGATGAGAACTGAGAACGAGCACTGAAGATTTCATGGTCAAATAAAGCTGTGTGGTGCTAGGTATTTGATTTTAGACTTGACTTGCAATGCTAATTGGTTTTTCGAGGGCTCTGAACAAGGCTTAGGTGCCAAAATCCCAACTGCTTCATTGAATCCTGAGAATCCCAAACTAATTGGGAGTAGGATTACTTCTCATCTAATCATCCTCAATTTCTGTTGAAAGTATGTCCCAAGTTTTCTCTTTTTAGGTACTACTTCTAGTACTACAGGGTCAATTCTACCACCACCCCCACTCCAACCCCCATCACTGTCACTAATTCAGAGAACACAGTGACTCCCATGAACGCACTTGAGCAATAATTGAAAATATTTTCTTTAATCCTTATCTACCAGCCTGCTTACCAAGTCCTCTGGGGTTTCTTGCAAATGCTGTCTTTTAGCCAGGCTGCCTTCTCACTCCTCAGGCCTGCTACTAATCTCTGCTAATCTGCAAGGTGTTGGTAATTAGCACAGTAATTATCATAGTGACAGCATGACAGTCCCAAAAAGCATCTGAGCTTCCAAGCTGTTCTTAGGAGAAGTCTGCCTGGAAAGGAAATGAGAGAAAAGAATGTGGAAAACACTGCCGGCCCAAACGCTTAACACATGCCTTTCCAAATGCCATCTGCCTCGCTGAGTCATTTTGTAATCCTGGGTGATCAACCATGGCCAATTCTCTTTTGTTAACAAGACTCTTCCTTCCTTTCCCTTTGTTGTACCTTGTACCTGATTGAGTCAACATACATTCAGTCTTCTGTAAGAAATTAAGTAGGATAGAACTTAAAAATAGCTTTTTGTTTTATTTTTGGTCCTTCAAGACTCAAATTTTAGCAGACATTATATGTGGTACAATCAAAGAGTGGGTTTGATAAAGGTCAGATAAATCTCATAACAGAGGTAAAAGGGAGCAGCTGGGAAAATGAGGAAAAGGTAGACATTACTGTTAGGCTGTCTGGGGCATGGCTTCAGTCAAGACACACAGAGGTCATGCCTGCTGGCTAAGGGGCAGGGCAAAGGGCAGCTTGCCTGAAAAGAACAGCCAATCAAGACACTGGCAGACAAGCTCCAATGGATTGACGGATCCACCAGCCAATCTCTGAAAGGCTAACCCCATCAACTCCTCCCATTTAACCAATAAAACCAGCTGCCTGGTGAAGGTCCAGCGCCATTTTCCCTGCATGCCACTCTCCCTGTATCCCTGTTTCCCCTGCTGGCCATTGCTTCCCATACCCACCCTCATTATGGCGGCACAGGTGAAACTGGACTGAGAGCAACAAATCCCCATAAATATCTCCACCTGAATTTACACCCATACCATCATTCTTTTTTCTTATTTTTACAATTACTTCCTCCTAGGTGAATGAAAAAGAGTTTCTTAGAAGCAAAGGAATTCGGATAGGACTGAAGGGAATCCTCTATTAGACCAATCAAGCAAAGCAACTGAGTTTCTCAATGACGTTTCCCAAGCATGTAGCACATTGCCTAAGTATACTTCAGGTTCCAAGAAAATATGGGGTTTTGTTATTAAATCTCTAGGATCTTGAAGATTAAGTTTGCTAGCATGAAGAAAAAAATATTTGGACAGAAAGAAAATCCTGAATACCAGTGTGAAGTGTTGTAATCCAAGTGGCTTTAGGGATCAGGTAGAGAACAACAAGAGAGAAAAGTTGGAGACCTTGGTTTAAATCCCTACTGTGCACAGTCATCTAACCGTGTAAACTCAGTTGAGAGATATGATCTCCCTATGCCTCTGCTTTCTCCATTAGAAGGCAGTGACAATACCAAACTGTGTGATTTGTGAAGATGGCTTTGGAGCTGGGCATATGACATTTGATTCACACTTCACTATCTGCTATTTATTGGACTTGACTCATCTAAGATGTATTTATTTTCTTCTCATTTATAAAAATAGTGATGTCACTTTTGCTTCATGTGGTATTATTTTATTAATTAAATTTGATGATAAATCTAAGAGTCTATTAGGGAGTAACACATTAGACTATAACAAAGCCAATTCCCCACTTGCCAGGCTGTTCGCCCATTGCTCTGAGTCAAAGGTGGTTGGTTTCTAGTTTTGTGGTACTGCACTCCGGGGAAGGGCCATGAGCTGTTTACATCTGAATGGTAAACCAGGAGCAATGGCCTGTGCCTGTAATCCCAACAGTCTGGGAGGCTGAGACAAGCTTGAGGCTAGCTTCACCAATTTACCATGGTCCCAAAAAACTTAGCAAGACCCTGTCTCAAAATTTAAAAAAAAAGAAAGAAAGAAAGAAAAAAGGCTGGGGATGTATCTCAGTGTTAAAGTGCCCCTGGGTTAAATCCCCACTACAAAATAAAAATATTAATAAAAACAATAATAATAATAGTAATAATAATAATAATAAATATTGAATGAGAGAAAATTTTAAAGGAAAGACTGAGAGCCAACTTGTGTTCTAATCTCAACTCTCCATAATATATTAGATTTTGTAGCTTACATGATCTGGGGCAAGTTATTGTATTTTTATGAAATTGAAGTTCCTAAACCTGAAAAGAAATCCTTAAAGGATGGTGGTAATTATCTGAAGACGGTTAAGGCTGCAGGACAACTTCCAGCATGAAGAGCAGGGGCTGGTGAGCATTGTTTTCCTTCTCTGTTCCACACTGTCCTTGGGGAAATATTTTCCATCAGATCCTCATCTGCCTCTGATCTATATGCTGAGCTGGCTCTCGACATTCATTTTATTTGTATGGAGAAAGAGTTTCTCCCTGAATGTGTACCTGGGACAAAAGTGAATATCTTCTAATGAGGTTTGAAAAATAAATTGGAGCATTCCAATGGGGCCATCTAAGCATAAGGAAGATGGATGCCCTCGCTGTGGACATCTTGGGCTGGCAAAGTCTCAACTTATCAGCTACGCAACCTCACGAGATGCCTTTTTCTTTGATTCTCTGGAAGAATTTCAAAATTACATTTCTACTTCATAGACAAGTATAAACGGTAACCAATTTTTAACATGAAAGAGATTATATTAACAAAAAAGAGAAAAAATAATTTGTGTCTACACATGTAGTTAGTTCATTCCCATAAAGTAAATT